>JAEIIH010035611.1:0-26526 GCA_018904745.1 Drosophila orosa
AGTATGAGAAAACTTAAGAGAACCCTTTCCCTACGGTCTTGGTATATTCATAAAAGATTACTGCTCACTTTTTAATATTATAAATATTAGAATTAAAATAACTCATTATATAATGTAGAAAACTGCTATCTTGGGCGAACCAAGAAATATCATCTTAATAAATCAATAAAGGGAGGTTGTATGTATTGTCCGAAACCAAACCCCAAAACGACTTTGTATTTTCCCTATATTTGGCCTTTGTTTCTGCCTTTCGTTGTGTGTTTTAGTAATTTTTCATTGGGTTGCGTGTGCGGTATCAACGCAAGGAATTTTCACTTCATTAAAACGAAATGCAGCCGCTTTTGAAATAATTAAGAGGCACAAAGGCGAAATGTCACAGCAAATGAAAAATGCCTAACAAGCGCCGCATATGTATATACGCTCGCAGAAGGCTAATCCAGGCACATAGCCCTATGTACTCGGCCGCGTAGGGATGAAGAAACCGCGCACATAGTAGGCTTGGCCTGTCCGGGGAGCGGACTCATGCTGGCCAAGACGCCATGGGGCGAACCTGAAATTATGTAAAGCGAAGAGAAGAAGCCACCAACTCGGCAGCCAGACGCACTGGTGCGCAACGTCTGGAGCGGGAAGTTCGCCAAGACGCTGCTCCTGGTCCTATATTCCGCATCCCGGCATCGCCTCCCATATGTGCGGTAAGTGGAAGAAATTCCACTTGATGTAGGTCACTTTCATTTGCCTATTCGCCGAGGGTGGGCCAAGATCAAAGAGCTGGCTGCCCCGGTTGCATAATGTGGGCACAACAGAGAGACCCAGTGCCATTCCGATTTCTCAGCTCTCAGTTCTTAGTTCCCAGTTCCCAGCTAATTGGCGGGAGGAGGTCCGAAGTCCGAGGTTCGAGTGTCTTCTGCAGTCTGAAATAGTAAATTATGCCTGCGCCCGACGGAGACATTCATCATGTCCTAACCCTGGCTTTCCCTCCCAGCCCCTTGATGTTTCAACTCTACTTGCTCGTACTTATAAATCAAAATCGCAAACACGCAAGCTGAAAATTTGTGCTAAAGTCGTTGATCTATTGGCCAAAATGGCAGACAGTTTTGTCCAGAAAAGAAATATGTGCACAATAAATACTAGAGTAAGGAAAATAAAATCAACAATAGTCGAATGGCAAATTGTTAGAGCTCAACCTACAGTAAATGCGAGGTTAAATAAATATTTATTAGAAATTATAACTTGAAGCTAAGGCAAATATAAATTGAGATAATTAAATCTAGTAAGACACACATAACAATTCCCAAATATATAATATATGCAATCAAACTTTCAAGGTTTTTATTTGATGAGATCTCACTAAACTACTAAGTTACTTAAGTTGTTATTAGATTAGATTTCAATCGATATGTCAAGACCCCCAAGAACCTCAATCAAATCCTCAAGGATCATCCTCGGACAGTAGCCAAAACCATGACACATTACACAATTGAGATGTCCTTGGACAGAAACAGGACCTCTGCGACAATAATTCCGACTCGACCATTGCGCAACAGATCGTAAATTATGAGGGCCAAGACGAGATGACAGACCACACTACTCAGCCGCTAATGGCCGCTTGCAGTGAGGATCGGGATCGATGATTGGCTTCGAGTTGGGAAAACAATTGGAGAACTCATAAAAATTATGAGAGCCATGACAAACAAACAAACCGCAAACGGCAACTGTGACGAGGGTTGCACAGATCGGGAGTGGGAAAAAAACACAAAAAGATGAAGAGGAATAATATTTATGACTATTTTTATGAGGTGCTTACAAATTTTTATGACTTTTTAATGGGTCCGCACACAGTCTCTGGCCCTCTCTGTCGCGCCCATGCCTCCGGAAGGCCGAGTGAGCGGGACGACGAGCTTCGCCAATGAGTGTGACTGCGCGTGCGCAAATACCTTTTATTTATCTTTTTCTCCGTGTTATGTTTTCTTTTTTTCCTGTTGTTGAGAGTGAGATCCGAACTCGTGCGTACCGCAGCTCGTTCTGGAGGCTCCGGAGGTTCTGGAGCGGCGTGTTTACATGCACACAAGCTACGCCCCTGTTGACAACAAATATTAAAAATTATGATTTATGGCCCGGCTCGTTTGGGCACAAATCCGAAATGGTGACGACAAACGGCCCGGGCGACATTCGTAGGCGAAATAACTGCTTTGGGTGTTTTGTCCGTCTCGTAATTAAGATGGTGGCCTCTTGGCAGGGCAGACGATGACGTAGATGTTGACGGTGATGGAGTGCTCCGAAATGGAGGACAGTTTCCTCAATGGAGTGGCTCAGAAGGTGGCAGTTGCGGTCTCTGAACAGAAACGGGTTATGCTAGGTCTGGCATCAGTATTTATAAATTAATCAGTAAAGATGCCTAAATTTATTCAGCCTTACAAGACCTTAAAGAAAATATAGTTTTCTTTTATATTTCCATCTACAAGAACTACAAGAAACTATAAAATATTGACTTCTAGTCCAAGTATTATTAGTATAGGTATGCCAATATATATTGTGTGAAATCAAAACGCTATTTGATATATAAGCAAAAATGTAAGAGATGAGTACAAAATCCCACTTCTCCGCTTATATGCAAATCCAAAAGTATCTCCCGAAAAAGGTTAATTATCGATTATGCAAAAGTTAATCATCTTAATAGCGCAGATGCTCATCCCCTGCCCCAGGGCGACCCTCTAAGAATGTAACGTCAACGTCCTGAAGGAAAACCCTTTTCAGCTGTCGCCCCGGAATATTTCCCCAAATTGATTTATGGCATCGACAGACGCATGTGCAACTCAATTGGTGTTTATTTACTCTCTGCCCGACCCCTGCCCTCCCCTGTCTCCTGTTCAGTGTCCAATATGAGGCCCAAACAGAGCCGAGATCCTACCTGTGGACGTCTCACACGGCAAAGGAAGGAGTAGGGAGAGGGAAATTCGTTCTGCGGTTTAAGTATCGGGACCAAAAAGAAATTTCACTCCCATTCGAAGGCGCATTGGAATTGTTTATATAATAGAGGAGGAACAAAGGGAAAACTCGGCTGTTCGCTCCCTCGAACGAGTCCAAAATGTCGCTGAGCCCGAAAGAATTGCCATAATTAATGGCTTTCTTATGAGCTCGGCCGACGATCGCCAATCTAAGACAGCGTCTGTCCCTCCCCCTCTCTGTCTTTTCACGATTCCCCCGGCTTCTGCCCCGACTCTCCTGATGCCCGCAAAATTTGCCTGGCGTTTTTATTATTCATGGATTTAATTAACACCAATTGAACCGCTTGTCGGCTCAGCGCCGTCTCAAACTATTTGGAAAACTTTTTCGAAAATTCGTTTAATTTATGGCTTTGGCTGCTCCCCATCTTCGGGTTATTAGGAATTTTTAATTCGCCCTTAAGTGATCAGCAAACGAAGAGTTTGTTTTTCTCAACTGCAACTGTGGGTTTCAAGTGGAGAGAAAATACTTGGTTGAGTGCACAGAAGTCGGTGCTTTTTGGTGTTTCGTATATCAATTTTCAGTACTTAAGGTAACTAACTTTGATAACCCCTCATAGTTACTTTTTTCCATCATAAATCCGTTGTTTTTCACCCAATCAATTTTCATCGCTTCTATTCGAGTTGCCCCCAAATCGATTCGACCTTAGGTTGTTCAAATATCTGCCAGTCAAAGGTTCAAAGTCAGCCAGAGACGCTGATCCTATAATTTCGCTGATTTCGGCCTTGTTCGGCTTAAACACGGGCGCTTGTCTACAACTATAATTCTCATATTGCCAGATCGAGGTGGTTTATCCGAAGCACCGTTACCACGGCCTTAAAGCCTATAATCGGAGGCGATCGGAGTGAGAGGAGGAAAGCTGAAGGCAAGCTTACAATATTTCCTTTAATTTTTATTTTTTGTGCTGTGTTTTCCCCGAGAACACTGCTCATCAAATAAATCTCTGTCCAGAGTTGAGCATTCGCTCCTTGGGTTCTCGGCCAGTTTCGAATGGCGTACGGCGTTTTAATTTAAGCCCAAGTTGAGAGCTCCTTTCATTTGGCCAACATGCTAAAGGGTTAAATTGCCCACTGAATCAAAATTATTGGTTTCAAGCCACAAAAAGGGCAGGAACGGGCGGTGAGGTGTATGGAGTTGGCTGCATTGTTTTTGGCCCATGTTCTCCCAATGCTCTGATGTTTACTGGTTATTTTGATACCCTTTAACAGGGTACTAAGATTGGAAAAAGAAATGCAGTATATTTTAACGCTAATTACAAGTCTATTTAAAAAAATTGTACACTTTTACCAATTTTACAAATAGTTTTAAGTCAGGCGAATCAAGTTGTTAAGATTCGGTAGAAAGACTGTATTAGTTTGATAGTTGGTTGCTTGTCCTAAATCTGTATTTTTTTTAGAATATTTTAGTCTTTCTTTATTGATATTAAATCCCTACTAATCCCAAAGTCCAGGTAACTTACTCTGTCGTTAAATTAAACTCTGTTCTCTCTGTTCCAGCTTCAGATAAATACATATAAAGCGTATTTTTTTGTACCTCTAAACGATTCTTGTGAACATTTTGGAATACCTGCCAGGGTATTTAAGCCTCGACTTACCAATGCTTCGTGGCCTGCTTGATTATTCTTTAGTTTTTCGGCCATGTTCATGTGCAGCGGCCTCGCTTGGCCTCTTTTGCCTCATTGCCTTTTTGCACTTTTTCGGCTCTCGGGCGATTCGAGACTCCTTTCCCTTCCTTCAGCTCCTTTCGGAGCGGAGGGTCATTGCTTTTGTTTGCTATCTGCGCCGCGCAGAATACGGGTTTTTCCACCATTGAACAAACATGCCCAAGACCGAGACCGAGACGAAGACCAAGACTGCTGTATCTGCGATGGTGCACCATCCCACTGGGAGATGGGAGCTCGGAGCTCGGAGCTCGGGGAGGGGACGTGGCACGGCATGGCCGGTAAGTGCAGCCGCAAGAAGTTTCCGCCAAGTGTGTCCAGAAGAGTGGGCGGTCCCTCGGCATTCCTGGCCAAAGGTTCCTATACGCGGATACCAATATCCACTTCGATGGCCCGGCCTGCTTAAATTGCATGCTTAGGCAGGCCCGACTCTCTCCACCAGCGGAAAATAATACAAAAAACCCGACTCTACCGTTCTAAAAGTAATAATAATAATAACCAAGTAAAAGCCGAGTGAAATTATCAGCGTCCAACGGAACACTTCGGGGGACGAACCAATCAAGAGACAGGGACTTGGGTTCCACTTGCCTGAAGTTCGGATCCCCTCACAGACATTTTTCTTTATCTGCAGGTATTTTGAACTAAGCCGGATATCACATTCGGACAAAGGAACGACAGTAAAACATTTGGTGAAATAACTTCGTTTAAGTGCAAGGTTTTGATAAGCTTCTATGACTTCTTGATTGCCAAATTACTTCAATATTTCCCATAATTTTATTCTTTTTTTTTCCCCATATTTTAGTACGATAAACTCTTGTACAAATACAAAGCCTTCGTATTGGTTATCATCTCATAATACATATGAATATTTTCTCTCCTTATCTGCGTTTGGTAATTTATTTGTATTCCCCGGGGGCTTAAGCCTTCCCTCTGCTGGCTGCCTCTCCCATGCTGAAACCCGCCGATTCTTTAGTTAAATACAAATACTCAATCCCACCCCAGGAGCTTCTCCGATACAATGTTGCTAATCGAAATGTGAGGTCTCAAAACAAAAGGCAAATAAAAAAGCAATAACATTGTTGGTTTCTTCTTATGCCATTGTACTCAAAGAACTGGCTTTATCCTATTAAATTTTATTCATTTAAATAATATAATATTAAGGAAGCGTTATAATTATGAAGCAATTTCTTTATAATATCAATTTTATTTGTAAATATAATAAAGTGTAAATAATGTAATTTTAATTACATTGTTTTTGGAAAGATATTCAAGATATTATGTTGTAAAAACAATGTCCAAAGCAGAGAACTTTGATGACTCGAGAGTCAGGGTTGTGGGTACAACTGATCTACATTCAACAGAAATAAAGATTGCTCTCGAAAATAAGTACATATTAATTAAGGAAAATGGAAATAAAACTCCACACTCCATCCACAGCTGGACATCTCTAATCTCTGTCCCATTCCCACTTTTACAGACTCCAAACCACGACTAGGACAACTGGCTCCAGAATGGATCCCGACTGCTTTGCCATGTCCTCGTACCAGTTCGTCAACTCACTGGCCTCCTGCTACCCGCAGCAGATGAATCCCCAGCAGAGTCACCCGGGAGCGGGCAACTCCAGTGCGGGCGCCGGCAACGTTGGTGGCGGCGGCGGTGGCGGCGGTGTGAGCGGTGGTGTTGTGGCCACTGGCGGAGCCAACGGTGGGCAGGGCAGTGCGGGGGCGGCGACTCCGGGAGCCAATGACTACTTCCCGGCGGCGGCGGCCTATACGCCCAACCTGTACCCGAACACGCCGCAAGCGCACTACGCCAACCAGGCGGCCTACGGCGGACAGGGCAACCCCGATATGGTGGACTACACACAGCTGCAGCCGCAGCGCCTGCTCCTGCAGCAGCAGCAGCAGCAGCAACAGCAGCAGCAGCATGCCCATGCAGCGGCAGCGGCCGTGGCCCAGCAGCAGCAGCAGCTCGCCCAACAACAGCAGCAACACCCGCAACAGCAGCAGCAGCAGAGCAACATCAGTTGCAAGTACGCCAACGATCCGTCGACGCCGGGCGGCGGCGGCGGCGGCGGCAGTGGCGGGGCAGGGGGCGGCGGTGTGCCCAGCAACAATAACAACAGCAGCGCCAACAACAACAACAACAGCCAGTCGCTGGCCAGTCCGCAGGACCTGTCCACCAGGGATATATCGCCGAAGCTGTCGCCCAGCTCAGTGGTGGAGAGCGTGGCCCGGTCGCTGAACAAGGGCGTCCTGGGCGGCAGCTTGGCGGCCGCCGCTGCAGCCGCCAGCTTGAACAACAACCACAGCGTTGCCGGCGGAGCAGGGGGTTCCGGGAACGTCAACGTCCCGATGCACAGCCCCGGCGGCGGCGACTCGGACTCGGAGAGCGACAGCGGCAATGAGGCGGGCAGCAGCCAGAATAGCGGCAACGGCAAGAAGAATCCGCCGCAGATATATCCCTGGATGAAGCGAGTGCATCTCGGACAGAGTGAGTACTGATTGCAAATTAATTATCAATATTTGAGTAAGGTACATTAAGAAGTATACCAGAACATGACCTTCAGTGTAGCGACCTCTAATAAGTAATTATAAATAATTATTAAGGATGCAACTTAGACCGCAATAAAGTTTTGATATTCTTTTTTACACTTCTGCAGAATCGAATGTTTAATGCATATAATATTCAATAAAGCTTATGTAACGACAACGATTTAATCTATAATTGAAATAAATATAAATTGATTAAGCAAAGTCCAAACTGCGGATATAGTTACATCCTAATAGACGAATATTATATATTGCCCTTTTTAATGAATAATAATATCTAATTCACTCGGAATTATTGCTTTAATTAATGTGGTATTAAATTACAAGACACCTATCATCGATTGAAACTTAATTAACTATAAAATGTACATTACCATGTTAGGTTATTAATTTGTGAATGAGGCTGTTTGTCTTCACTGAATCGCTTAACTGACTCACCCCCACTTATGAAGAATTAGCTGGCAAATCGGCATCATAAATCAACATCCTCGGCAGATAAGCTCACCTCAATCGGTGCCCCATCCGATATCTCCTTCGATGCCTCATCCAGCACTCATTACCGCTGCTGCGAGACATTTGGTGTTGCAACTGGCCATATTCGGTTGCCTCTTGGCTGCTGGCTGCTGGCTGCTGGCTGCTGGCTGCTGGTTGTTGCCGTGTGCTTAGCTCCAAATTGTCTGGCAAACTGTGCGCGCGGGGAATCTTGTCAAAATACATAAACAATAACAAAATTTCCCTCGCACTTACGCTCTCCGATTTTCCCGAGTTGCGAACGAGGGAGCGGCGGGAAAAGCGCTGCGTGAAAAACTCGACCGCGAAAATCGTAGCGCGTGAAAATTGTAAACAAACGTGAAGCGATCCGATCCCGCAGCTAGGGCCGACTGACTCCCACAATAACTCATAATACCGCCGAAGACACGTACACAGATACAGATACATCTCGGAGATGCGGATACTGTGGCTTGATATAAATCTCAGCACCTCGCTCGGTTTATATTTAAATTTAAATTTAACCGAACGCATTTTCGGTCGAAATTTGTTGGGCTGGAAAATTGTGAACGAAAAATTGTTGGGCGATTTTTCATCATGTCTCTGGCGCGCACACAGATTTTTCTTTCTGCCACCCCTCGTATATCTTCCCCCCACCTGGGCTGACCCATTGACAGGGCAACTCACGAAGTCGTTCTGGGGATCCCAGCATAATCGAATTATCGGGATGATTCCTCATATTTATTGGCAGTAGTTGGCGAGATTAATTGGGCTCCAAATAGTTTGACATTTGCTTGGATCTACCTGGCTGCAATCGCGCTTGCAGCTCGTTTATTATTATTATTTGAGCGCAAAAAATAATTAAATATTTCTGTCCACGTATAAATCATCAGAGTCGCGTTCTGGGAACTATTTTTTGCCAACTTTTGGCTCGGTGTCCCATCAATCAGACGCAGCGCTCATTAGCTCAGTGAAGAAGAACCGCGGGGCTACCAAAAATCTGCTTTGAATGTTCAGATATTTGAAATACCTCCAAAAAAGAGATGAAGATGAATCAAACTAACCTTTTTATATTTTAAATACAAATACAAATCGTTTAATATATACTTAATTATAATAAACGCCAATATACATAAATTAGAAGCTATATCTTAAGATACAATAGTTTTCTATGGAACACACCGTTGATATATTCTGTCGGAATGTGTGTTGTTTATTTGAATCATGTAAAGGGAATTTTTCCCAAAAACCCTTCGACCAATCCACACTTAATTTATAACTTAGACTTATACTTTCTTCAAAACAATAGAATTGATCTATGGAAAATATTATGCAAATCTCCGTGACACAATCGGGTGATTTTGGGACACTCTGTATAGGTAATTCGACCGTTGAAAGGCTTAATTGCTTAAGTACTGGCTGGCATATTGCATTTCCATACTGGCGACAGCGAGTAGCACTTGACAACCCGAAATCACAACATGTCAGCCAATTAAAAAGACGCTGAAATGCAGTTCAGGGGGCTTATAAATAGCCGGACTGCCAACAAGTCAGCAGCGAGCTCACAGATACATATTGATTAGCAACTTTGGCTGATTTTCCATTTCGAATGGCGCGCGTGTGTGCTCGGGCGGGGAAACTCGTTCCCTGCTCGGTTCCAATCAATGGGGCACATTGTTATTATTTATGTATCTGTTACTCATGGCAGCCGGGCAACAACAGCAAGAACGGCGAGTATCTGTTATGCAAATTGCAGCAAGTGGAAGCGCGCAAGAAATTGATTGCGGCGGGGAGGCCGGGTAACGGCGTGCCGTAATGAAGAACATGAACTTCGCCTGGAAGAGACATGAATGAAATGGATGCAAATACAGAAACGGATACAGATACAGACGCAGATACAGCCCACGAAAAAGACGCACTCGGAAAATAGTGTATCTCGTGCATCTGGGCATCTCCGTCTGGCTTTGCCATTTTGCCTGAGTTTTCATGCATCGTCGAGATTTAATTACTTTCTTAATCATATTCGGTTGAGGGCAATGTGAAAGGCAGCCATCTATACAACTATGTGCAGCCAGATCTTAAAATATAATTATATATCCACTGGATACAGCTATAACAATAGGCACGCTGCAGCCTATAAATCGGGTTCTAAGTAAAAGATACATTGAGAACACACAATTATGTATGACTATAACTAAAGCGGTTATTGTTTTAGCTGTACCCAATAAATACATACCCAGGTAATTATATATGATGTCTTCTTTTAGTCAAACATGCAACAAATGCGCTTAAATGTAATTACTTTACTCGAATCCGCATTCGATAAGGCTGCTATTGAAGTTGAGGCTTTACCAGAGAGGTTTTTAGAACTATAAAATATAACTGAGACAAAGACTGCAGGTTGAGGTACAGATATGTTCAGAGGAACCACACCCATTTTGTCCAAGAGTCCAAGAGTCAACAGCCTGCCGGACCATTAGGCTGGGCACGTTATCGTCCCAGAGCACAACTCAATTTTCGACACCAAATGTCTTTATTAGGAGTTTCTGCTGGGTGTGTTGGCATGTGCTAGTTCCTTTCTCATAATTGCAGCCGAACTAAGAATCGCTATTAAAAAACGTTGTTGCAGGTGCCAAGCAGCGCAAATGCCAATAATAAAGGGTAATCTGGAGGGAAGCATCGGAAACAGGCACTGATTAAAGTCCAGTAAAAATAACAGCAGCAGCGGCACAGGCAACAGCAACATCATGTTAACAATTATGCAAATTTCGAGTGCATGTTGCTCATGAGGCGGGAAGCAGGCGGCCGAGGGGCTCGAGGGGAGGGGCCGGGAGCCGGGAGCCGGGCTGATTGCATATAATCACGTCAAGTTGTTACTGTGGCAACCATTTTAAAATGTAAAGAAAAAACGCCAGCTCAAACGCCATCTTCGTCGCGGAGAGAACGAGACTGTCTGCTGAATTCTGCGAAACACTTTTCGCAAGAAGAGGCAGAGGCCTCTCCCAAGAAGCTCTGGCATCGATAGGCACTCAGAAAAAAAGGCGATCGATGTTAATTATTTTCATAAAAACCTGTAGGGAAATGTCTTTTTTTTACAATTAGAACAATTTGTTCGCAAACTAGTATATCAGCCGGTTTAGTTAATACCGCATGCAGTCCTCTGATGTCGCCTGGCATTCGAAATTCATTCTCTAATTGACAAGACCAAAGCTGGCAGGGCTCCAAGCAGATCATCAAAAGATGCAGCCAGCAGATACGGATACAGATGCAGAGATATAGGACTACCTGCTGATGACTGGCAGACGGCACTTACGAAATGTCAAATGCCTATTAGACCTGCCTCTCGCCCCAGCCCCTCTGGTTTATATTGACAATTTGTTGACATTTCGGCCCGTACATTTTTTATTCAGGCAGGCCGCTCCCTAATTAGTGGGTTATTTATTTATTTATACAATACGCCGGCATTATATTTATACACTTTGCCAGCCATATACTTATGTTTCTGCTGTGGAGGTGCCTTTAGTTGGCTGATAATTGCTCTAAAAAATAAGTTCAAGTTGGCGTGCTATTTCGGCTTGAAAAATAATGTCAGAAAATTGCTTATAATTCGTATAATCGGCAAGTATCGTGTCAGAAATGGGACCTGGCCAGAAGAAGAATTAAAACAGAAGCCAGGCGAAAAGTGGGAAACTCCAGGAAAATATATAGCCAGCGAAAAGTATATTTTCAAATCTAAATTGCAAATATCTGGAGTTTGGTTTCTCTCCCTTCTTGCCGATCGTGCCGTTCAACCCGAAGGCTTTGGCCACTCGATGCGGCAGATGCCAGGATGTTACACAAAATTAATAGTTTGCAAACGAGTTGAATGCCAGATACAAGATACGCGGCGGCCGCTGCAAGGCAGCAATATGCAGCAGCCTCTGAGACTGGAAGTGCACTGGGCGAAAAGTAAATGTATGAAAATAAGCAAACAAAAAGTTTTAATCCGGGATTTTATTTATACTTAAAAGTTGATCAGTTAAACGGGGATTATGGTTATTGTAATTATTAACTAATCAAATCAACTACTATAGTTGAAATGCAATAAGGGTATTTCCGCGTTATCATAGTCTGAATATTTTGTTAAATATCCCTTATAAAATATCGTGAATTCTCGTAGTTAATTTTAATATTAAATCTTCGGCTTACAACGCTTTTTTTCTGTGTAGAACTGGGGTTGGGTTCCCGGTACTCTCTCGGAAATGGTCTGGGGTGTCGCTGTCTGCTCGTGGACCTGCTGTTGCAGTTGCAGCTTCGGCTCCTGCCGCCATGCTGCTTTTGCGCCTGCCCCCGCCCATAAAAAATGGAAAGAAAAAGACCAACAGACAGGCACCAACAGGGACAGGGACAAGCCGAGGAGAACCAGAAGATCCAGAGCCAGGAAGGAAAATGCGCCCGGCACTGGCTGCCCAATTACATTTTCATTAACTTGGAACACGACTTTCCGAATAGCTTCGTTTAATCATAATGATTGTTATTATTTTTATTTTGGTACTCGACCCGTTCTAAGGCCCCTCCGAGCCCGAGCGCGATTCCGAAACTGAAAATGATTTTTATAATGCCCACCGCGCGAGGTGAATGCAAAATGCCAGGCATCCGCGCAAGGTGCCGAAAGTGCAGTAGAACATAAATTTATTTCACTTCTCCCCCGGTCCCGGGATGATGGATCCGAGTCCGAAGCCGGGGCCTATCATTAGCCAACTCTGGGATGCTTTCTGGGCCCCTAATAGGTGGCTAAAAAAAAAGCAGAAGTGCCCGTCGAATTGTTTCGCACCAAGCGTAACTTTTTGGCACTCGGCGGCACAGAGTGTATTTTAATGGCGATTGTTCTTAATGAATTTGCTGTTCCATTCTTCCCCGAGGGATGCTGAGCATACTCAGCCCTTTGCTTGAATTGAAGCTCATTCGGCTTTAAGTTGTCAAGATACGGGGTACTGATAATAAATATAAAATAAAAAGAATAAAAATAATTTTCTTTTCTCTTCTAAGATTGAAAATATAAATTAAGTTCCAAATGTTGTAATATTTTTCAAATGACTGAGGCACAGTGTAATCGAAATCAGCTGCTCATTAGCTGTCTAGATTCGGCCACATATCCCCCGAATTATTTCATTTGTTTGTAGGTCAACTCTAGTGCAGTTCTATATATACTCGAGGGCATTGTCTGCCCCAGGAAGATCACTCATCATATAGCCCAAATCAGCCGGTGAAGAAAACGCTTTTAAAGCGTCTTCAACTCGCCACTCACAGAGAAAGATGAATGATGGCCCGAAGAGCTGGTTGTTTATGAAACTTTGTGGCCCATTGATGGCTTCAAGTGGCAGTCGGCCACGTTTTGGCCAAAGTTAATAAAAGCGCATAAAAGGGGAGCACCGAGCGAGACAGTAACAATGGGGGCCACTCGCCAACAAAAAAGACAACAATATTTAAAGAGCCAACAATGGCGCCACTAATGACTGATGATGTGCCAGCGCTGATAGATGCAAGCGGCTAACGCAGATACATCCACAGATACTTTCACAGATTCAGATACGCCGGCCAAAGAAGAATAGAACGGGAAGCTCTGGCAGAACCATTTCACTTTGATACGACAGTGTAATGGACTTGCACAGCGCCCGAGTGTTGTTTACTCTTTCTCTATTGTTTAGAGAACTGCCGGTGCATATGTGCGTATATCTATATCGGCCAGATACTCGATTGCTGGACCAAGATGGGGCTGGGGCTGGGACTGGGGCTGGGGGAATTAAATTGCGAATCAAGCAAAGTAATTGCGATTTGAATGGTGAAAAAGTGCGAGCCATAAATCGCAGCGAGTGTCACGGCAGCGCTGCAATGCGAATTTATCAAATTCAGTCGCAAATTGGCGCACATCTGCAGATTGCCACGGATCCGATCCCCAGCCAGCTCCACTTCCACTTCCACTGCCAGTGCCACATCCCCACATCAACTTCTCACCCAGTTACCGCTTTCCCCTTTTTCCTGTGGCCGGTTTCGCCGGGATTCGCATAGAATATTAATCTCTTTGCGCATTAACTTAAATGAAATGACGCAACGGCGATAAGCGAACTGCGCACAGTGGGACGCATAAGTGAATTATAGGCTTACTTTCGTAGATTAAAACAAATCTATATATATTTTTTTTAAATATGATGGACTGCTCACAACTCTATTATTATAAGAAGAACTTTATTCCAACTAACTATCTAGATAAATGTTTCAGTTAGCAAAACCTCTTGATACCCACAATTAACCACTTAGAATTTTAACAAAAACGATAAGAAAACTTTCAGTTTGAAGCCATGTGTTAGCTTTAAGTAATACCTCAAGAAAAACCATTAGTGATGCAATTTTTTTCACTTGCAACTCAGTACCCTTTCACCACTGTTCCAAGGATTTGCCAGCAACAGGCTCTTGCTACATGGGGACCTGGTCTCGACCGCAGACCTTGAAGCCGGGCGGCGAACAAAACCAAAGTTAAACGAAAACCATCACAAATCGCATACAATTCGAGATGAAATTGTGAATTATTAATGCAGGCGGCCAAACTATTTGGCTGAGTAGACAAACCCACAAGACAGCCCTGGTTGGGTTTACTCCGCCCCTCGTGGCGCACAGCCCACAGCTCACCTCGTCCCGGATTGCGGCCAACTCGGGCGGAGGAACGTGTGCAGCCGCCTCCTTCTCCATTGAAAATTGAGTTACACGCGTGGTCCGTATGTGCGAGTGTATCTGGCAGATACATATGTATCTGCTGTCTGCGGCTACGTGCAGCACTGGCTTACATTTCGCAGATTAAACCCGAACTGCCCGTTGTGCCACCTGAAGCCAATTCGATTTAAATGTCTGGCACTTCCACTTGGCTTTTCCTGGCCATATTTCGTGCCACGCCGGCAACTGGGGCTCTCTTCCTGTTTACGGCCCGCTAAAATGGCCGGGGTTCAAGGGTCAGCTCGAGGGACCCGCTGAGCGTGTGTGTGACTCCCTTTCGCAGTGACAGCCCGAATGCAATGGCAACAATTGCAATTTGTTGGCAACGTTCTGCCCTTGGGCCCAGGACCACTTCGGGTTCAGCTTGGTTTGGACCGTCTTTACTTTCAAAGTGCACACGAAAAAAGCATATAAACAGCTTTAAAACTGCAGCTAAAAAGACTTAATATTAACAAAGAGTCCCTCATATAAATAGTTAACTTTCTAGGACGATGAAGACCTTTTCTCCATCGATGTATCGAGGTACTGCCATTTTACTGCACTAAAGTATTTTCTCTCCGTGCAATCGCAGATACAGATACATTTGCTGCACTTCGCGCTTCATTAAAAGGCGGGCGGCGACTTCCAGCTCCCAGCCCGGTTCGAGCTCCTTCTCCAGCTCCATTTTCGGTTTCAGCTCCACTGACGACAGCAAATTTGCACATTGCTCGACAGCAAAAAATATAAGTAAGAAAAGGGGCGAGAGACCGGGGAAAAAGCGTCGAAATTAAAAGATTTTTAAAGACACCTTTGTAGCAAGTTTTGAAAACTTGTTCCGCGCCCTGACTTCACCATCTCCATCTTCATCACCGCAGCCTCCGTCGTTGAGGCTCTGCTTGGGGTTTTAATTTTGTATCGCGTTTTTTCACTTTTGTATGCTTTTTTTTCGTGTTCACATCTTCTCTGACATGCTGTCGGGGCAGCCATGTTGAATACTTTTGTTTTCTAAAAACGAAGCTGGCAAATACATATTTCTTATTATTTCTTTAAGTTAAATTTCAAGTTAATTTGCTTGTGCAGGCTGTGTATTTTGTATGTTGTGTTTCCATTTAATTAACTATGCGGCAATACTGAGCACGGTTTTGGAAGGCGGCGATAACCGGTAGAGAAGTCTGTGCAGCTTTCAATGAATGGCAAATATCAGAAGATTTCAGAGCTCTTATGAAATAAAGCGGGCACATTCTACAGCTCTATTAGCGGCAATTTGAATATAGAATACCTTGTCTTGATTAATGACCTCTAAGTAGATCAGCTAATGGCTGATGTAGACCACTCAATCTCACCATCTTTGACCTGGGCCAACTGTTAATTCAGCTTACTTGGCTGGGCTGGGCTGGGCTGTTGTGCAATCAGATAACTGCATTTAAATGCATCATCAAAATCGCATCAACTAGCAAATTAAATAGTGGGGACTCCACGGGCGGCGATAACTTATATTCAAATGCAAATGCAAATTGCTGACGGCTATCTGATGGATCGCAAATGAATTGCCCAGCCTCTGCCAGCCGCAAGAAATATGGAAGATAATTGAACCTAACGCCATTGACAGTAGCTTATGTCCCCCCATTCCCGCTCCTCGCTGCAGCTCCCCGGACTCTGCATTAATAAAGAATTCATCACAATTACAACGATTGCCACAGGATGCAATTTCCAAAGGAAATTATTAATGGAAAGTCAATGAGTGCGACGGGAGTAAATCAAAATCGCGAAGAAAAAAATTCTTCAACGTGCCCGTGATTGATTATTGGGTCTGGTTGGGGCTGGGGATGGCTACTCAGACCAGGAGACGGACACGGACCTGTGGTCATCAGCGCCAGTCAAAGACCCCGAGCAGTTAATCATGGGGCTGCGGGAAAATGAGCGAGAACTCCAGAAGCCAACGCCAGACAACGACAATGCCGCATTTTGTAGCGCGTTCATTCAACTGCAGACGACAGGACACTCATTAAAAATGAGTGCAACGGTGCAGGGTATCTCGCGGGAGGGAGTTCCCCTTTTCGCGGTCTTTACGCGGAGAGCAGAGCGCGGAGAATGAGTCGGAAAACAGGTTTCCAGCGCAGTCCGGCTAATTTATGTGCGCATGCGCGACGCTCGCTCGCTCCCTACTCGGGAGCCCCATAATTAACTGAGGTAGTCATTTTGGACTCGAACATGGGCACACACCTACCTACCCCAGCCCGTACCTGCACTGCTCTGTGTGTGTCTGTGGCTGTGTGTGCCGCAGCCTCTTCGGCCGGAGAGAACTCTTTAAATCAGAGATAAACGATAATTATCTGAGCGAAAATGAGCGCATAAATAATTTGCAAGAAGTCACATTAAAATTGTATCTAAGAGATACACGGGGCGCGATAACGCTGACCGCTCCGCCGCTCTCCGTGTGGGTTTTATGCTGGCTCCCAGTCCGCCGCCTGCTTTCCGGAACCCGGGACCCGGGACCCTGGGAGCCTGCGACGCGCCATTAAAAATTAAAAGCTCATTAATTATGCAGATAATTCATTTATTATATTTTCAACACAATACGAGCTACAAGCGGCATAATTTGTTACCCAGCTCATTATGCCAGAGGACCGAAGGATGAGGTGGCCCCGCGTCGAGTTCGCCTTCGGTTGGGGGTTGGCAACTGTCTCGAATTGAAAACAATTATGGCCAACTCCTTCGCGTGGAAAGCTCGCCGGGGGTTGGTTGGTTGTCTAATGCCAGGAATGGCAGAGGGACGCGGCCAGGTAAGGGTGAAGGAGGTGGGTCGGGGGCGTCACGTGTCTCCCGTGGGCGTTTGCCTGGCTTAATCCCCCGAAAAGCACTTAAGTCCTAAGTGTCTTACCAACAGGTGGATTTCGATGACTGGCTTAATTGGTGCGATTCAATTGGGTGCTAAAATAGTTAAGTAATCGTTGAAGGTCAAAGGTATTTACTTAGAGAATTTAATTTGATTTTGATTTCCACCTTTGGATTTATTTTAAGTGTTTCTTGGTATTTGCAAACGGTTTCATCTAAATATTTTTATGTATTTTCTATTGTTTTCTGGTGAAAATAATCTCTTCTGGAACTTTCTATATTAAGTTATATATTTCCATTTTGGGTCCAAATTCCTTCGTTAGTTTTGTAAAGACCGGAAACCATATGCTGTTCTCAGCCTCTGCGAAACCCTCAAGGTTCAGACCATCCAATTTGGCATCAGCTGTTGTATTAGAGGGTCGAGAAGCAAGGCTCGGTGCCACATGATGTCATTTCGCCCGAGTGGCTCTTGAGTAAGTGGAGAAAACGGCGAAAAAAGCGCTCGAAATACCATTCTGCGCATTGTGGCGGCTGTCGGACTGACGAAACTGAATGTGTTCGTGTTGACAACAAACACGGAATATAAATTGAAAAATGCTTTAAAGCGAAATAATCAATTTACTTCTTGACATAATTTCCATTTTTCACGAAACCCGGCAAAAGGCAGCCACTCGAGTGCCCAAAAACCTGCGGGGAGTGGGAGTGTGATGGAAGTGGAAGTGGAAGTGGATGTGAGCGGGTCTATGGCAAGGCCACGCACAATTCGCACCACAAAGCGAAACAAAAACAATAAGAAAAGTTCCCCTGAAGTGGCTGCATCCCGTTTCTTGAAGTGTTTTTAATATTCCTGCCATTCTCCTGACCACCATCCTGTGACTGCATCGCTTCCTTTATTTGAATTGTGATTAATGATCAAGCTCGGCCGCTGTTCCTGATATTTTTTGGGATTTCCCACACCATCCCCCTTGGCCTGCCACTTCGCTGCGGGGAGTGACAAATATATCCAGACAGTGGCAGACAGTAGTTGTGACTACGATTTAATAGCGCTTTAATGGTCCGTGGACATCGATGGACCCCAAAACACCTGTTGTCCAGCGCGTGTTATGTGCCCATGGAGTGGGCGGGGGGCATGGTAACACTTTCATTATCACAAATGTCACATCATTTGTCGCCTGCCCCCTAAAGTAACACACACGGAAAGAGTCAGCATCATTTATCACCTCAGGAATGCAATGCTCGGCGAAAGAGAGGGACATAGTGCGCGGATAGAGAGGGAGATACATGCCCAGATAGCCCGGCGACCGCATATTTGATTAATTTTCTTTTTCCGAAAGAAATTAACCCGCGCCGCACATGTCCCCTGTCGGCCCTTTTGACTCCTCCACCATCCAAAACCGTCCCATTCCATCCCATATATCCTCATCTGCTCTGATCGGGTCCCAGGGTCCAAGATTTATCTCTTCCAGCAGACCTCAAGCGTGGTACCTCGCGCTCTCTGTCTGATTTATTTATGGAACTGTTCGAGTTCGAATCGCATTTGAGGGAATTTTAGTTTCCAGAGAGCCGCGAAACTGCTCGGAATTCCTGCTCAATCCAAGCGATCTTGGCCCCGATCACGATCACTTGTTGTACTTAATTAGTTCAATTTGTGACAAAATTCCCGACTCGCCCGCTTCCTATGAGTAATGGTCCCCGGCTGGAATTTTGACATTGATAATGGTTTTCGGTTAAACGACTCATTAGCCGCAGGCCACAAAGTAGCCACCGATCCTCGGCGATCATCGGAAATGCGTTGATTTATGGAGTTTCCGTTTGCCCATCAACCGGACACTGTAAAGGGGGGAAATTTATGAAATGTGCTCAATGGACACAAAGCTCTTTCTGATTAATAAAAAGATATATATAGTTATTTTATAAATACAAGTCAGCTTGCATAAAATATGATATCACATTTTTCTCTGTGTAAACTGTACAATTCCCCGTAAAAAGTGCAACAAGTTCAAAGTTGTTTTTGCGCGATAAGATCAAAACTGAGGCCGCCAGATGATTGTGCGCCCCTCGCTTCCATACCATGCCATACCCTGCCATGGCATCCCAGGTGCTGGGATCTTGGAGTGCCGCACACGTTGCTGATTACGATGACGATGTTCAGTCGCTGTTGTGTATTTTTTATTTAGTTTTCTTTTATTTTTTTTTTTTTTTGCGCCTGACCAGACGCCAGACCGTTGACAAATGACCGCTACAAGTGTTTGTGACAAGCCGCAAGTATCTTTTTGTCGTATTTTTATTTCTATTTGCGCCGCGGCCAGAACAGAAAACAATTAAACTTCGGCTCGAACGAGCCTGATGTCTGACCTACGCCAAAGGTTTTCAGCTTAACTTTGAACCTGCCAGCGATCGAGTGGAGTGGCGCGGAGTGGAGTCGCGACGAGTCCCGTGTATGCTAATCCCGTGTCAATCACAAGCCGATCGGGGAGTATGCAAAGAGATCAAGACGAAACATCGGCGAACATCTCGGCCGGACAATGGCAATTTGAATTGCAGAACGGAGCCGGTGACACTGAGATCGAAGGAGCTCTCCGAGCCCCGGTCGTCACTTAATAAATTCTGAAACAGATTTTTGCATGCAGTCCGAGATGGGATGCACCAAAAAATTTCAAATTTCCAACTGATATGTTAAGCGGCTGTCAGCGCGCCGCTCTCTTAGCCAAGTACACTTGACGTCATCTTACGCGAAATGCAAATGAAATGGCCGAGCATGAAGGAGGGTTGTCCCATAGGAGGCTGGAAAATACCCTCCTTTGGAGGTATATAATATTTAAATGTGATTTAGTTCAGATTATATTTGTATTAGATAATATATAAACTATTTATGCTGTAATCATTTTTATAATCTGTTTTATATGGTAGCCGCCATACCCTTTTTTGAGGGTATTGGCACAAACGAAACCAAACAATATGAAAGTCACACAGCAGACTCTTCATTCTTGGGGCGTTCTGTCTTTGAAATATGTGTACATATATTTGTACATGCAAAATCCAATATGTCTATATAGTATTTCACAAATGCCCAGACCCAGACAAAGATACAAACTGCGGCAGAGGCAGAGGCGGAGGCTGAGGCCGAGGCACTGGCATCCCAGTGCGAAGCCATGGCATCCCATCCCATTGAGGTGGCTGGGAAATGGGAACAAACTTGTAAAACGCTTCGAATGTTCGCTCATTGGCGCTGTCAAGAGATCTCCCCCCGGCCAGTGATATAAGCACCAGTGATATGACATGCCAGGTGCCGTTGGATGAGGCTGCTTTCGGATGATTCCCTGCCCTGTCAACTCATTGGGGGCTTTTGCTTTGGATTTTGCGCCTGGCCATGACGACAGCGATGCGCTACTTGCCCGCATGTAGTTAGCCAAAAAAAATGAAAGAAAAGCGAGAACATACTGAAAAGACCCGGAGAGAGTATGCCGCAGTGCTGACATTTGGCTGAGGACTCAACGGGTTGCGGATGTGCGGTGATCTTTAGTCGGAAATCAAACCAAATCTGAGTGGGAATTAGTGGATGGCTATGCCTGGAATGATGATCCCTAATAGAGAAGCAGACATAATGAGCGGAAAAGAGTGGAGCAGGTTTACCTCAGGTCTCTGGAAAATGAAATCATCTTGTTCAAATAATAATAATATTATGAGTTAGTCCGATCTGAAGTTAACATTGAATTAGAAAAATTACTTAGCTAAAATAAAACTAATCATAAAGCTTTATAAGTGATGTGATAGCACCTTATTTTCACAATTTCTCCACCAACAAATACCTGGAATTGTATGTAGTTTTCAAGGCAATTAGCTAAGCTATACAACTACATAAGTTTCAGCATAAGACAGCAGCCGCCCTTAACACTGGCAGATACCAGCACGCATTCGAAAGATACATTTCGCAACGCTGTTCCACCACTCTCCTCCCTGCCCCTTGAGTGGTGTAAACAAATTGCAACATATGACAGCCGCATTTGACAATTGTAAATGGTCGATGGCAGTGCAAGTGCTCGGCTCGTCTTTTGTTGTCCCTCCGCGGAGCCAGAGAATAAAAAATAACACACCGGAAAAACTGTCTCTGACCCCAGAGAAGAGCGTCGCGTATCGATTTGGCCGGACGCTTGGGCAAGGTCAGGATCCTCGCTTATCAAATAGTAAAGGGCACTCGGAAACGTCTGCACATCATGCATCAGTCGGAAGTCTGCCAAGTTTTTTGTGAAAAGTTTCTCCCTAAAAGGGAAAAGGAAAAAGAAAAGCTTGCCCTAATGGCAAACCAGAAATATTACCTGCAATATCAAATATGATGGCCCGACTGACAGTTGCAGGAGAGCGAGCGAAATGGGTCAAGAGCCTGGATTAGTGCAATTCAATTTGTTGCCACAACAGTTGGCCGTCCCTGTCTCTCTCTCCATCTCTGTCTGTCCGTCTTTCTCACTCTATTGCCGGCTGATCCGCATGACTGATGAAGTCGATGGCCGTTGTCTGGTTACTGTCTGCCCGCTGTTTACTTGGTCATTAGTTTAAGCCCATTCAGGATGGCAGCCAGCCGGGGAAGTGCAGGAGCTTTTGATGTTGGCGCTTCCACTTCCACGCTGCCCTGCCGCACGCTGGCCACACTCAAACTCGCTTTAATTAAATGAGCGGTAATTAATTTCAACTTTAATCAGAAATTCCATTTAGATTTTGGCCGCTGATTGATGTGACCTGACGTCTTCCGCCAACGTCACATCGAAGACCACTAAACTGTGACAGCGGCAAAGGCAGCAGCAACAAAAGCGGAAAACTTTCGGAAGTGTGTGTGGGCAGTGGAGAGAGATGGCGCTACTTTTGAGTGGGACAGACTTAGTTTAGACTCAAATTAAGCTGAAATTTAAAGTGATTTTAAGCTGAAATTTAAACTGGAATTTATACTGAAATTTAAGCTAATATTTAGTCTGAATTTCAAGTTTGGAAATGCAAGGGAAGTGTACATCTTATGTGATTTACTTGGGAAAACAAGAATCTTTTGATTAAAATATACGTTTGTTACGTACTATGATAGTAATACATTTATCCACCTAAGACAATATTGTGAACATTCATTCATTATATTTTCTTTGCTTCAAATATGTTTTAATAAGCATTTGTACTACAGACTATTTAAGTCCGTTTCATAATCAGACCCTACATATTATCAAAATCAAGAGAATATTATCATCATTTTCATTATAATGAATAAATGAACTATCAATAAAATACAATAAGAATACATAAAGCATGCAAAATATCACTCCAAAAGTCAGTTCAACTTATTCCCACTCAACAAATGGGCCGTGACCCATATTAAATCAATGGAACATGGAGCCAAGCGATACTTTAGTCGCCCCAAAAATAGAGAGGGGGTCGCGCACACCAGTCAGCGGTTGCCGTCTATCACATTGACTGACTGCCACACATTTGCCAGATATAAATACTAGAGATACGCATACAGATACACTATCTATTGCCGAACTCGGTGCCTCAACTCTTTGCCGTGTATTGGAAAGCCAAAACAAAGCGGGTGGGCCAATTGAGTTGGCCGTAATAACACGCCACGGTAAATGGCTTTTAAAAGTCTACTTTGCCGTAGCACGCCCCCTCATTATGAACGACGCGCTTCGAACGCCCTCGTGCAGTTGGCCAACGACAAAAAAGAAAGATACAACCACAAAAAAAACCCCGTACAGATGACAGAAAAGTTTTCGGGGGCGACTGGCAGAGAACGGGAAATTGTCATTATCTTCCGGGAAAGATACGGAGAGGGGAAAGGATAGTTTTGGCAAGCGACAAACATCTGTCTGGGCCAAGATACATACCTTTGCCAGGACTCCGCGTGCTCCCCTTCTGGGCCCAGCCACAATGCCAGGTTGGAACTTTTTCGGGGGCCACCAAATGGCACTTTGACACGTCATATTTATGAAATGCGCAACGTTGCAGAAAATCACAAAATAAATGAGAAAATTAACTGCCTCGGAGCGGTGAGAAAGGTCGCGGGGAATGGAAAACAGGGGTGGTGCTGTCCACTTGAACGTTTGACGATTGCCTAGAAACGCCTTCAAATAGTTTTCGGGGTAAAAGGAAAGACATTCAATGGGGGTGGAGTGGGGAATAAAGTATTTTTATATAAATGTACCTACTATAAAGTTATTTGAATAAGTCGGTCGGTTTCTTAGTCTAAAATGAAGATGCCATCTATGTCAGTTATACAACAATTAGCTTTTTCGTTTGTTTAAATATTTTGTTACTTCTGCGAAATTATTTCTAAGTTTACTCTCTCGACTACCCAACTAATTAATTTTTCCACATTTGTCTCCTCCAGGTACTGTAAACGCCAACGGCGAGACGAAACGACAACGGACCTCATACACCCGCTACCAGACGCTGGAGCTGGAGAAGGAGTTCCACTTCAATCGCTACCTGACCCGCCGCCGGAGGATCGAGATCGCGCACGCCCTTTGCCTCACGGAGCGGCAGATCAAGATCTGGTTCCAGAACCGGCGCATGAAGTGGAAGAAGGAGCACAAGATGGCCTCGATGAACATCGTGCCGTACCACATGGGTCCCTACGGACACCCCTACCACCAGTTCGATATCCATCCGTCGCAGTTCGCGCACCTGAGCGCATAGGACGCGTGGCACTTTTCGGGTACTGGTTAGAGACTCAATCAGTTGTATCAGGAACCATATCAGACGGCGGCGGCGGCCTCGGCGGCCAGCGGCTATCAGTCCCAGGACGGTGGCTCTGTGGGCGGTGGTTCGGGGGTGGGAGTGGGTGGCGTAGGAGGTGGTGGCGGGGCAGGAGCGCTGTCCAACGGCGGCAGCAATGGCCCCGGCAACGGACCCAACTCCCTGTTCGCCTCCGCCGCCTCCAGCTCCCAGGCGCCCGACTGCATCAAGTATCCGCAGGAGTTCTGATCTCAGGTTATCATCAGGCAGCAGCAGCAGCGGCAGCAGCAGGATGATGATCCTGCGGACCGCAGCCAGGATCGGCGGCTGGAGCAGCTCCTGGCCTCGGACTGTGAGCCCGACCCAGACCTGCAGCTGGAGTTCAAGGCGGACATTGTCGGCTGCAACTTGTTCTGCTGCTGAGCCCCGTCCCTGCCGCCAACCGCCAACCGCCAGCCGCCCATTGCCCATCGCCTGCCGCCTGTCGCCGCCCGTCGATCAACCAACATCCAGTGATGTTTCTTGTTTGCAACTGATTCGTGTTAAGCTAAGAAACGAGCCACATTCAGATGGTTCGTTTGGGTTTATGATACTGGAGGTGGCACCCCGAGCAATCGCAACTCTCAGTTCCCCCGAAAAGCACTGTTCTGTGACTTGGATTGAGCTTAGCTCTCAATTTCCCTCGCACAGAGTTTCTATATTATTTTATTTCCATATTTAAATTTACTTTTTAGCAAGCCTTAGGGTATGCACAAGCTGTGTCGCTCATGTAAAAAAGAATACGAGAACGGAATAATACACAGTTGTTATCTTTTGTTCTACTAAGGACTAGTGCATACCCTAAACCTGCTCAAGTCAGTACGGCTGGAGTTCAGATTGATATTTGATACTGATCTGATTTCAGACTAAACCGATATGATGATGTTGTGGCTATATTTATAGTTTGTGTCTGTATACTTGCGAGTGCTCGTGGGTCCTTCCAGTATGATGAACCTCTTTCTCTAAGCAGTATTCGAAAAGCTGGTAGTTAGTAAGCCTAGCATAATTTTAGCCCGTAAGCTGCACAGACGAACAGACGAAGAGTCGAGTTAAGCAAAACTAATATCTGCAATAATTTCAAAGTGATTTCTAATTAACGTTAGCCCTTCGTTTACATCTGATCCAATCCCAGCCTCGGTCCCCAACCAACACCCCACCCAGCACCCTCCAGGGAGTCCTAAAGAGTGTACTTAATTCCTAGTTAGTAGAGACCTAACTCTAGTTAACCACATAAGGCTTTGTTTAGTTTGTAAATAGCAGAGCGCCCCACGCGGTGATCGCCTTTTTATGTTTGTGTTTCGTTTTGGAGAGAAATTTCGGAAAGTATCTGTCACTGTTCACCTTATTTTGTGTGTTTGCGTTTGTGTTGTTGAAAGTGCTCTAGCAGCTTGGAAATGCTTTACTAATTTTATCAAAAATCAATCGTTTTTAATTGCCACTGAGAACAAATTCGGAAGATAAACAGGAAGTAAATATCTCGAAATTAGCATAGAACTTGCTATAGTTAATCAGGATTTTCTTTAGAGCAGCAGCGTCCCTTCCACATTATTTATTCAAAGGCCTCTGAGCAATGTCTGTACATTTAAGTCGAGAGTCGATCGACACAGTAAGCCAACGAAATTTGATTAAAGCGAGAATTGTTAAAGCCTAAAGCTAAAGGAATCCCATAACCGTAATGTAAAGTAATTATTTATGCTGTACTTTTCGCTAAGCTAAGGTTAGTGCATTCTAGAACTATCGGTAGTCTATGTGAACCTAGATCGTAAGCCTAAATTATGTATATCGAACTAGCAAGACAAATTTTAGTGAAAGCAAAACAGAAGTGAAAACAAATCAGAATGAGCAGCGGCTAAGCAAACGCTAAAGGAAACAAAACGATGGAAAATGAGAGAATCAAAAGAAAACCTAGCACAAATTAATCAATCATTTTTTGTTTCCCATTGTGTACATTTGTTCAATCCTAGTTTGTACAGTTTTGATTGTTTGTTTAATGCAACTTGCCGGAACTGTAAGAGATGATTTCCCACTCGATCGAAATGCAATACACCATTCGTAGTTTTGGGTTAAGGGGCACTCACTGTCGGCCTGGGAACAGTGGGGGCAAAAAGTTTAACTGCATTCCATGTAAAAATAAAATTACGCAACTAATTTTAAATGAAATTCGCATGTATGTATGTATTACCTTAATCTGGGTTCAATTGCAGACGCAATGTTTATAAACGAGAATGGAATCGAAAACAAAAGCGAAAAACAAATGAAACTTCAACTATGAAACCACAAAACCATACAAATATAAAGAAAAACAAAAAGTATGTAAACATGTATGAATATGGCATAAAAAATAAAAACTATTTTAAAATGTACTCTTTGCGTTTTGATAATGATCTCGGATCGAGGAAGACAGGATGTTGGCGCTGTAAGTACAGTTGTCTGGTCGATGACGTTCGAATGCCCGGATAGCTCAGTCGGTAGAGCATTGGACTTTTAATCCAAGGGTCCAGGGTTCAA
>JAEIIH010035612.1:0-17237 GCA_018904745.1 Drosophila orosa
CATACTAACCATTAAGTTCAATTGTAACATCTTTAAGGCTCTTTTTATTTTCAAGAGCGTGTTTAATTATTTCGAAATGATCCAAAAAATCGGGTTGAAAAGATTCTGGGGCATAGTTAAGTAGAACTTTACTCAAGACGTTATTTTCTCTGATGGCATCAGCGTAAATTCGCCAGAAAGCGTTTCCTCCTTTTCCTGTGTGTGTGGATTGCAGCTCTGAAAAATCTATTTCTAGTGTTTCTCTTTTGGCCACAAAAACAAATTTTAGACTGTTATACAAATCCCTGTAGTATTCTACTAATATTGCCTCAAAATCCTCGTGGGCCAGGGCAAAGTGTATTAAATCAGCATAGTTCCTGAGATTTCCCTGAGATTTATCTCCTAATTCGCAATCAGCAATAATGTATTTCATTATCTCCAGCTGACAGTCTTCATTGAGGTTTAAAATGCTCATCCGGTTGTCATTCATTTTTAGTTGGTTCTGTTTATCAGACGTGACGCAGATTTGTTTACACTCTGCAATTCAGCCGATTTTTAATCGCTTAACCACAGTTCAAACTAAAAATTTAACAGATTATTATGAATTATTTGTATTAGTTGTTTTCCTTGATCCACTGAACCGGTCTCTTCTACTTCTGAAACTTAACTGAGAGTGTCGCGTCATTTTAAATAGCAATCGGAGTTAAGCGCTAGAGCGACAAGGGAATGCCAAAGATAATGCTCTATTACAGTCGAAATTCCATAAAATAAAATATTAGTATTCTTTTTTCTTTAAATTCAAACGAACCTGGTGAAGTTTCCTTTAAAACTTAGTCCTGGATAGCCGAGTAGTAGTTCATAAAATAGTCCAATTTTAAGTTGTTAAATATAAAAACCCTAGTGTATTTGTTTCACTGTACTTATACCATTGAAAGATAATGTGAATTTCCTTATCTGGAAAAAGTATGTTTGTAAAAGGAGTGTAATCTTAATTGAATACTCGGGTATAAATATCAATCGAATGTCCCTATAATGCACATGTTATAGGTCTTCTTGGTGGTATGTATATTAAATCAAATAACTAATAAAAAATAAAATATTGGAATGAATTCAAACAACTTCAAGATCCATGGGTTAGTTAATATCGATTTCCAATTCGGTCTTCCAATTGCAAACTGCAGAGTATACAAGTTTCGGCTTCCCTAAGTTAGCTTCCTGTCTGTTTAGATTTACTTTCTTTTCTGAATTAATTTATTTACAGGTGATGAAACTCAAGTGTACGGACTTGTTCATCCAATATCGTCTAGGCTTGTAAAGTTTTTACCAATTCTTCTAACGAAAAGTTGTAAAATTTTTAATGATTTAATTCTCGTTATTTCGTTTAACTTCTTAACACATCCAATCGAGGTGGGGATTGGGCATTTCTAATAAATATCCAGCATACAGTCTTCTTTGATTGATTTACAATTTGCAATTCAGGCGATCGCTTAACCGCAGTTCAACCTAAAAACTAAAACGCACCGATTTATTAAGTATTTAATCTAGATCATACTATATTTTATACCTCTCCTGTTTGTGGACCGATTACAATTAATAAAATACAATTTCAAGAGAAAGGGCTACCAACTTCGGAATGCAGATGCTGGCTTCCTTTTCTCGTTCATCTATATAATGTCCATGGTGCCTATCATGTTTTACACAGGTTTATAGCGATTTAATGGCCATGCTCAGCCAAATTTCCGAATGTGCGATGTCCGTTAAGCTCTTAAAGTTCGTGAATAAACCTATCGGGATGGCTCTCCAGCGAGTGTCGCAGTGCGCGGTGAGGAAACCTGGCTTCTTTTGTGTTTTTCCTGCGTTCCTTGGTGTGTTTTTGCGGGGAGCATTGGCCAAATGAACAAACGGAAACAATTAGCGTTGTAGCATTATTTGTAACATGCTGCTTGGCAGTCCCTCCGTCTGGCTACCGCTCAGTGTGTAATTAAGAGTCTCATTAAAAAATGATAAATTTAAATGGAAACATCTTCCACAATGAGCACTCACTTTTCCAGCTCGCCCGCCCTCCACTGACTCCGCAGACGGTCTCGAGTGCTCTTCAAGAATCTCCCAAACCCAAGCTTAATTGAAAAATTTGCTTTTGCGAAATTTAAAGCCAGCGGAAAGTTTTGCCAACTCAAATAGAAGATGGCAACAACAGAAAAGGGGGGAATTCTGCGTAAGAGAGACTCCTTTGTAATCGACAAATTGGCGCCTTTAAGCTGACAAATCGAAAAGTTTCACAAAGGTCCAACTTTAAGTTGCAGCAGCGAAAGTTTTTGAAATTCCGGTTTGCCCAAATCCACTGTCATCGGATAACCTTTGAGTGCAATTCAAGCCGGATCTCGGATATGAAAAGTGAAGAATTGATGGATTTTATGTTTCAAATTTAAAATAAATTAATTATTTATGTTTCATATTATAATATTATATATTTATGCTGAATAAAATTCTAGTTCATTTGAGGCTACTCTTTAATGGGAAACCCAAACTACTCCCAAATTTTCCCTTGCTTAATTCATCGAATAAATTCCCCATTGTGTCCGCTGTCAGATCAAGTGGCATTAAAGTGCATTTAAAATTAAGGCCTCCCCGGCTACCCGCCACACGAAAAGTGCATTAAAATAAATCAGTGACTTGCAGCTGCGAGGATACGAGTAATTGAAAGTTAAGCGCTGGGAAGGACAACGTTTAAGGCGAGTCCTTAACTCAATCACCTGGCCATTAGTAGGCCATAATCCGTGTTTCAGTGTTACAGTTTCTTCTGCACTTTTGCGGCATTTGCAATTCAATTAGGGCAAAACAATGCGCTCGGCTGCGGAGCGTGAAGCGTTAAAAACGCAATCACAGGGCGAACAAAGCGCACAAAAGGAGCTCGGATGCGGATCTGGTCGGAACGGTAA
This sequence comes from Drosophila orosa, assembly GCA_018904745.1. NCBI lineage: Eukaryota > Metazoa > Arthropoda > Insecta > Diptera > Drosophilidae > Drosophila > Drosophila orosa. The sequence continues at coordinate 2,919 of JAEIIH010035612.1, forward strand.
CGGTGATGGTGATGGTGATGGTGATGGTGATGGTGATGGTGATGGTGACGGTGACCATGACCGGACCCCTTGCAGGTCTGGCAGGTAGATGGGGAGGCAGCGCCAAGATGATGTCGTTTCGTCCGCTGAAAGTTAATATCTTGCCACGCTTCGCCAAGTGAAACACAAGACAGCCAGCAGGTGGAAGTGGAAGTGAAGGGTTCTGGGAGCTTAAAAGAGCCAGAAGAGCTAAGAGAGATGCTGGCCACACGCAGTTGGTGAATTTGGAGCTGGTGAAAGGTAAATGGATTCGTCGGAAATTCCCTTTAATGCCGCCGAAGATCAATAAGGGCGGGCAACTAATTGGAATCAATATCTCTCAGGCAAGCAGGCGATGAGGTATTACACTGGAAATAACTAAATGGGATTGCATTTAATAAACCAAACACGTAATAATGAAATGAAAAAGGCAAGAGAGAAAGGCAAGAGTAACTCGAATACATTCTTGTTGAGTGTATGATGAGGCCGAGTTCCTGTCAATGTTGGTGGTCAAGGTGTGGGCGTGAGTGTGGCAGTGTGTGGTGAAGGGACGTCGGGGCCTCTAATCCCTGTTTTAGGCATCATTGCCTCAAAAGATTGCTGCTCATTTGCCGTGCCTAATTGGCCAATGTCAGCTTAATGTCGTCCCCTCTCGGCTTTGGCTTCTGCTGCTGCTGCTTCTGCTTCTGCCCCAGAATCCTGGCCACACTTCCGCAAAGGACACGCACAGACACAACCTGTGGGACCTGTGGGTGTGGCCGAAACTAATCGCATTGACCAAATGACCCAAAAAACAAGCGACAAAATCTGCAGCTGATTGCACACACCCCTAGGTTATCCTGGCAATTTTATATAAATTTCCTCGTGTCCACAAGGGCAATTACATGAAAATTCTCACATTTGAGTGTGAAAATAAATCAAGGAAAATGCGAAGCAGCAGGAGGACGTGACATTCGGCTTGTAAACAACAATTACAATAGCTCCCATTCCGATATCCTTGGAGATACAGGGCCTTGGCTCTACATACATATGTCCCTGTGTAGCCATAAACGACATTTTGCTTTTTCCCATGTAAATCCCCGAGAAGGTCAGCAAGCGGTCGGCGTGGCTCAAAGCTCTACGGCGGTTTTCCTGCGGCTTAGCCTTATGTGTGCCCGGCATGCGATTCGGCCAGCACGTGGCCAATTCCGTTTCGAGCTACACTTCCTTCTCCTGCTCCTTTTTCATCCTCCGCCACCACATATTCAGCTCGTCCTGATCCCGGCCCAAGGATACTGGGCCCCCCACCTTGCTCTCATGCACCGCACGTCCGCCAACTAATCGCTCAAGTCTTTTATGCCGCCGCCGCCGGGCAGAGAAGGTGGCCGAGGCCGAGGAGCACTTTCGTGACCATGCAGCATTGTGTCTATCATTATTGGTGCTGCCTGGTCGTCCTTTCGGCCTTCTGCACGGCCAGAAAAATTTATTTAAATTATTATTTTAATTTAAACTATAATTAAAGGCATTCCAAAAATAATAAATAGATATTTCTCTGCTAATTTTCCCCTTTAAACTTTGATAAGATTTAACTAGCACTATTATAACCCTAAATACAAGTTTTCTAGACTTATTTTCTCTCTGTGCCCTACGGTCTGGGCATAATCACGCATCGCCACTGCCACTTGGCTCAATCCGAGCAGCTTACTTCGTAGCCGCGAGCCTCGAATTTGTGGCTGGAAATTGATAAAAATGTTTGGTCTGCTCGCAACACGTGTGGACTTCAAATGGCTAAATTTGGCAAATAAAAAATGCAGAAAAGCCAAGCGAAAATGGCAAATATTGAAGAGGCATAATTTTCAGATTTACCAAAATTTGATATGTATAAGTATAACCCTTTACTCCAGACCAAATTCATCTTTTCGGGTTCTTTATTAAAAACAAAATTATATAATTCGTTAAATAAAATTCTGTCAAATCAACAGTTTTTCCTTACTAAATCACCAGACATTTCCCGGCCTGTCCGTTATAATTTAAAAAATACATTTCCCTCACACGAAGACGGGTCATAAATTAAATGTCAGATCAAAATATCAGAAAACTGATGCATGAAATATATTTGCAGGCAGGCCTTAAAATAATTTGGCACATTAAACAAAAGCCCAGACGAGAAAAAAAAACACAAATCGGCTGACGGAAATATATATTATATTGTAATATAATTTCTCGAGCGTAAATCTAATTTATCAATTTTTGGGAGCGGCAAAAACACGCACAAACTTTTGGCAAGTCGAGCCGACAAAAAAAAATCTGGCCGAACGGAGTCCCAAATTTATTTTGTTAGCAACAATTTTTTTTTGTACTGGTTGTGTGACCTGCGATTCTTGGCGTATATATATATATATATATATAACGTGTTTTGGGGCCTTGCAGTAATTGGCAATAAATGTGTTCATGAATTTTAATGCTGCGCTCGTCGGTCAGCGAAAGGACCACGACCAGGGCCACGCCCACCGATGGGCATAATTCATAATGCTATGCCAGATGTTTCGCCTCGTTTTGTTTCCTTTTTCGGGGCTTAGCCCCTTGGCGGGAGTTTAACGTAATTTGATTTTGCTCCCTTGGCAAATATTGAGATTTATTTGGTTTTGAATCGAGTCGAGTCCGAGTCCTGAATTTAGGCAAATTTAATACCATTCACTGGCCCCGCAAATGAGAGTTTATTGTGTGTGTAATTTGAGAAGAGAATGGAATGGAAGGGCTCCAACCACTTCCACTTCCGCATCGGCTTAGGCCCGAGAATGAGGGTTGGAGTTAGTTGTCTTTGATTTATCATATTCAATTACAAAAGTAGCGAGCGTATTAAATGCCACATCCGCCAGCCGGCGCACGGGGCGTATGAGTAATGCCCCTCCAGACCTTTCGCCGCACTTTGCACTCTTGCCGGGCTTCCGGCCTCCTCTTGGAGTGAGCAAGGCGGCCAAACAAATTTGCCAATGTTTAAATAGCAAACAAGTCCAAGTGCTGAAAGTCGATATCAGCAGCTCCAGCCCACGACTTCCACTCTTGGCCACTCGGCCACTTCGCGTGCGCCATCTGCAGACGGCGAAAAAGTTGGCCAAAAGTCCAAGTGCCACGTGTAGGATGTCAGCTGTATCTGGTCCCGCTTGTTGGTTGTCTGTGGCCTTTGCCACCACTCCCTGCCTGGCCTGGGCCATCCTTTCTGCCGGCTAACGAGTCCGACAGATGCTGATTTCTGGGCCATCCATCTTCGGTAGGTTTACCAACGCGAATGGGACTAACTTTTGGTTGTTTTGGACTTGAAGAACCTCAAAGAAACAGCATTAAACATTGGGATAATCACTGAATATAAAAAATATATTACTACAAAAAATGCCCGAAAATATTTCCAGATATTTTCAAAAAGCAAAATAGTGTAGGGCTTAAATGAAATAAAATTTCAATAATATAAACTACTCTCATAGATTTTTTTAGTGGGTTTTTCCTTCGATAAAGCATTTAAGTTTTATTTGTGGTTCATAAATCCATTCCAAACATTACTTCTCAGGTGCGGCGACACCCAATTTGAATTTAAATTCCCTTCTTGAGGGACTGGTATGCAAAAGGGAATTTATATTCTGGCAGCGCCTGCACTCGTACTGCGTATATCACACAACTTGCACATTTTTGAATGCAGTTTTCGGAACTTTATTGTGAATTATGTGCCATGTTAAATTGAGTGTGAGGCTTGAGCATGTACGGCGGCAACTTTGCGCCGACTTGAGTGCAAAAAACTGTCCTGCCGCAGGGAGAGAGAGAGGCTGTCGCAATTTTTCACTTTTACCGCAGCAACTTTGCAGAAATATTACTCAGCCGGGCCCAGTGGCAATATCCTGACAACAAATCCGGCATAAGGTGCCGGCGATGAGCCGGCAAACTTGACAGCTTCTGGCAGACAACTCTTTTCCTCCTCTTCGCGGAATATGTAAAATGGGAAATATGCTGCACATAAATCCTTAGGCTTTCGCGTGTCCCCCAGCAAACGTCTGCAAAGAAAATCCGACGCGTCCAAGCCAAAAATTCTCCAAGCCGAAATTTAATTTCCCAATGCATTCGCAGGCCTTGGCTTTTAGCCGAAATTGAAAATGGTTATCGCGGAGCACGGCAAGAAAATGTATAACACACTAGAACTAACCATAAGATTGTGGTATCTATCAAAACAAGGATGGCAAAGCAGTAAGCAGGAAAGTATTATTTTCAGGAATTAAAAACATCCTTTGATGCTTTTGTTAATTTATAATTTTTAAACAGCATTTCTAGAATAAATAATAATTATATATATATAGTAGGCTAAGGTCTGCATATCAAAGATAATATTTTAATTAAATCTGGATATTTTTTGTAAAGGACTAGTGATAAAATAGTTAACCCAATTAAATTAATCTAAAAAATGTTATAATCATTATAATGTTTTTTATTCATGCACCTCCTTTATCCCCATTTTTCACTGTAATTTTGAATTCGCAGCTTTGTTTTTTGTATTGTTTTCTAACCACAATGTGCTGCGGCTAATTTATGCAGCACGTCGGCTGCATCGGGACCGCAAGACCAGCGCCGTTGCCACAGTTTATCGTTGGCCGCGGTGCCGCACAAGTGTCCTGGGCTGTACTGCCTCCCCGTATCCTGCTGCTGGCGACCACAAATCACCGAGGTCAACACTGCGTATACGCAACGCACACAAAACGAAACTATGTAACAAAACCACTGAACGTACTGTGTACGTAGTTTGTACAAAAAAAATATATATAGAGTGGAGAGCAGGAGCAGCTGAAACCATGTCAACATGTGACACCACGTTGATTTCAATTTGAATGGCTCTTTGGCGGGTGTTAGTCAGTGTTTGGGTGTGCGGTCCTATATGTAGATTAGCAGCTGCGGTAATTGAAAGCAGAAAGCAAAGAGGTGAAAAGTTAAATTAGTTCAGCGAGTCGTTCAATCATCTGGCGAAGTAATTAAACAGAAGAGTCAACGCGGAGATTTTGCGTAGTTTCTTTGGGAAAATAAACTCTCTACGTAGCTATGCAACTTAAAATGTAACTTAAACACAGAAAAAGTCAATAGAATATAAGTTTGTTGCTTTCTAATAATTTTAGCTTCCTAATAAATTCAATAAAATTAAGTCTAATCTTCCAGAAGTAATTAAAATAAACCTCCATCCTTCCTAAGGGCTAAGCCTTCTTAAAAACCCCCTTCATTGTGGGTTAAACTTCTGGTTCCGACAAAGATATTCATGGCAGAAGTAACTGCGTCAAGAAGCGGCTGCCACAAAGGCAGACTCGGCACTAATTGCATTCCAAAAACCACAGACTACTGAGACTGAAAAGCTGGACTAACCTTCGATTTTTCTTATCTCTTTCTCTGCTTTTTTTTCTGTCTCCATCAGATGCTGTTCAAGTGGCTGCTGTTCAGCCTGAGCATAATGCCGGCGATGTTCAGCAACACGAGAAGGAAGTGCCCCATTGAATGCCAATGCAGCATGGACGAGTCGGATCGTTACCAGGCCATCTGCACAAAAGGTAAGTGGCGCAATAAATGCAAAATGGAAAATGCGGAACTGAGGCGATAAGGGTGCGACCGACTATGGCAAAGTCGGAAAAACCAGTAAGCGGTTGCAAATTATGCAAAATGCTAGAGAAAAATGGGGTTTCGCCGCAGTTGGATACTATCATAATTACACATCCTGGCTCGCATTCGATTTGCGATCTGTGCACAGCAAGTTCCCCGCTCTCACGCGATTCCGAGGGACATTACTTTTAAAGCTCGCCCATTTATTTCCCTTAAATGTCTGACAATTTCAATTTGTTCAACTGTCATTTGCCGTCGTCGTGGCTGTGGCTGTGGCTGTGGCTCTAGCTAGGGATTTCCCCTCCTAGCTCATCTGGTTTTCTTTTCTTTTCCCCTGGCCACACGCTCTCGCTCACCGAAAATCTATAATTTCAATTTAACGCTTGTTTGGCCAGCGCACACACACTCCATACATTCCAGGACCAAAGTCCTCGAATTGCTTTGAATGCGAGCTGCTCCTTCAATGTCCTTTTAATTCCGTTTCAAAAACTGTTGGGCTCTTAATAATTGCCAATGGCTTAGACCGAGCTCAGGCAATGGTAAAGGGATTTCAAATATTAGATTCTCATTTTAATTTAATCGTTTTAAAGAAAACTGATTGAAAAATCTGCCAAGATTCTTTTAGTTAGTTAGTTTCACAACGATAAATATTTCAGAAATCGAATAATTAATTATAAACCCAAGATAAAAATAACAAAGCTTAAATACATGTTGAACATTTTTTTTTTTAATAATGAAACCCAACTTGTCAAGCTAAAAAACCAACAACAAAAATCCCCTAAAATATGGAAGCCACTCCTCCCTTTGCTCTGTAATAAATTCAGCTAATTTTATCTAAGCCGCAATTTGTTAGAATTCCTGCAGCTAAGCTAATGAGCAACCCAGTGTTCTTTGTGCCAGCAATGACCTCGCCAAAAAAATATGTAAAAATAAAAAATAAAAACCCCAACAAAATAAAACTGGGTGCGCGTTAAAATATGTTACAATCAGTGTTAATGCTTAGCATTTTTATAAAAATTCCCGCAGCGTGCTCAGCCAACATAAAACCGCTGAAAACAACCCTCCCCCCGGCGAGTACAATGGGCGCATTATAGTGCAACTTCTCTTACATACTGACGGGCAAAATGTAAAATGCATAAAGCCCAGAACCCGAAGCCCCAGAAAAATACAATGGGTGAGAGTGAAAATTGTGCTGCATACAAATGCGATGTTAATGGTGACTGGGATCCTTTTGCACTCGCAGCAGCTTCACAAATTCTAAATAGATGCCCGACATTGTTGGCACAAAAAAAAAAAATAATAATAACGCTTCCACTCGGTTGGGTGTGCAATTAATGATCTTGTTTGCATTGTGGCCGGGACACGTGCACTGGAAAAATAATATTAGCAGTGGGTTTTGTGAAAAAAAAGAGTCCACTTTTGATGATGTTTTTCAAAGTTCTAGACCAGCGATGGGCACGCCGTGGCTCAATTTGCTCACGCTGCTCAAACCGTTATCTTTTTTCGGAGGCAGATGTCTGAGCTGCTGCTCAAAGCGTTAGATCTTGTGCCCTCCCCTGTTCTAGACAATATGATATATCAATAACCAATATATCAATACCTTTGATTTATCATCAATTTAAATGTCTTAAAATATTGCAAATTGTAGAGTGCAGAATTAAGATGTAAGAGTATCTAGTTTTATGTCTTTCTACTTTCGCTTTTTTACTACAAACATTTCCTAACAATAAAATTAGTTCAAGTATACCCCGTCTGGCCACTCGACCTCAACTAGTTTTAACTCTGGTCTTCCATTGTCTGCCTGTGCAGGTGGCCTCAACTCGCTGCTCACACCCAACGAGCTGGACATCGATGTGAAGGTCATCATCATCCGGGGACCCAGGAACTCCATTACCATCGGACCGGCTCTGCGGCAGTTCATGAAACTGGAGATATTGCACATCACGGAATCAAATCTCCCGGCAATCGGAGCGGAGTCATTCTGGGGCCTCAAATATCTGCGGATATTAGGTGAGTAATCAATGGGTTTACGATTCGCATAAATCCGAAAGGGGGGCAGCGATTTCAATTTAAGCAGCTGCGCGTCGTACTTAAAAAGCCCAACTCGCTGATATGCAAATAATGCGGAGAGCAATCGCAGGACAGGATAACAGGGGGCGTGTCAGTGCGATGCTGTTGTCCTGCAGGCTCGTAAAAAAAGTGAAATGCCAACGCAAATAAAGCAGCGGACGCGGACGCGTCGCAAAATGTTAAATGAGCATACCAGTGGCAGGCCGAGAAAGGGCACCAGCAGGATAAGACAGGAGGACTTGCAGGAGTATCCTCGTGGATCCTTGTGCATTTTAAGCAGGGCCAAGTGTAGAGTAAACTACAGGATTAATGTCTGGAACGGCAAAGTCTAATTCAAAGCAACTAAATGTCTTTATGTCAGGGGGGGACTTCCAATTTGGTAATTTCTATTTCACCAATCAGAGTTTAAAGGTTTCAAAATTGCACTAAGAAGTTCTGTTTTCAAATGTTTGTAAGTGTCCCAATACTTTATAATTGGTAACTATTTATTCAAGAATTTATTCATGTCTCAAGTCAACAAATCCAAGTATTTTTAAGGCCAATCAACAAAGCTTGTTAGAATAAATTTAAATTCTTGAATATATTTAAATAATTCGCAGCAAGACACAGAGACACTAAAACTTTTACGAAGGACATTCACTCACAAAAAAAAAGAAGAGCATTGCTGCTTCGTTTTTGCAACGCCGAACGATTGTTGTCTTGTCAATAAAATTGAAATTGATGCGCCAAACAGCAAAAAGCGCCCCGAAAAATAAAATGCGATTGCGAATGGGAATGGGAATGGGACCCGGGACGAGGACGTGGACGTGGAAGCAAGTGTAAAGCCAGCGAAAGCAATGCCCGATATCGCTGGGGCTTTAAACTTGTTTATTTGTGCTTTATGTGCGCCAACACCGCCCCCCGCTGGCGGCCCTGCCCTCCAATTATTTACATGCCCGGATCTTATTTTTTGGGGCTTCCCGCCCCGAAATCCCGACCGGGTATTGGTGTTTCATTCGCCTGTCAGGAGTTATACACGCTTGCAAAAAAATAAGCCCGAGGCGAGTCCTGCTGCAGTTTTTTTTTTTTTTTGTGTTGTTTTGTTGGTTTTCTCTGGCAGCAAAGAGCAGCGGAACAATTGGCATTCCCTTTGCCCTCGCTCTTCCTTTTCCGCTTTTTCCTATTTCTATTTAAATTAATTTTGCTGAATGTTTAAGGGGGCGTGGCCAGCTGGCTCTTCGCTAGACAATGGGGCGTATGTGTAATGTGCTTTGCGTTTGTTTTGGCTGCGGCAACAAAGACTGCGAAATGCCTTTGGCCAGCAAGGGAATCCTCAGATCCAGTTAATTTCTTTAACATATACTCACTACACTGTCCTTACATGGTTGTTTGTTTATTTTCACATATTAATGCATATATTATTTATTGAAATAATAATAACAATTGCCATACATTGCAGATCTGTCCAAGAACAACATAACCAACATCACGGAGAACAACTTTCGGGGCCAGGATAATCTCATTGAATTGGATTTATCGAAAAATAAAATTTTACGCATGGCCAGCTCAACTTTTCGCCATTTGACGGTGAGTACACACATAACCAGGCCGTTGACTGATGATGATATCCTTTTGTTTGTCGCTTTTTGTGTGTGTTTTTGATGACATGGAATCCATTGTGTAATGTAGAGAGTTGTTCAACATAATTACGCCAGGACAACACACACTGATTGTTATTTGATCAGCGAAGTTAAAGAAACAAGTCCAAGCTGCCATCCGTAAAGGGGATGCCAATTGCAGATTCGCAGCCACAAGTTTAATCTGAAAGATGATTGCAATTTTTGCACGACTCCTTTTTGCCCGTATCCTGGCTCGTAATAAATTGTGCGGCATTTTTAATAGCCATGTTGCTGCTGCTGCTGCAAATTTGTTGCCTGCTTTTTCGGGGCGAAAGTTGTACGTGCCCGAATTTAAGTTGGCCAAGGAGAAGTAGGACTCGGAAATGGAAGTGGAAGTGCAAGTGCACAGAAGTTAGTTTCGTTGTCTTCAATTTGCTTTCGATTTTGTTTTGCTCAGCGCTTGGTGACTTCCTTTCTCCCCTAGCTTTTCCCTGGGAAAAGCAGTTGCTGCTGCAGTGCAACTTTTTTGGCAGTTTCCGGGCGCCCTGGAATTATTTGCTTGATTTATGAATTATTAGCCAAAGAGCCTGGCCTGATCATAAAACATTATTAATTCAGTGCGTGCCATAATAAACTTGGTAAACTGCTTCTCTTTCTCTCCCCCTCTCGTTTTAACCGAAAAAGGATCTGCGACGTCTTAATTTGGCCGACAACTCGATTGTGGAGCTCGTGCAGCGCAACTTCTTCATGCTGAGCAGACTCAAGTATCTGGACCTGAGCGGAAATCCGCTCCAGGATTTACAGCCGGATGTGTTTCGCGATGTGCCGGTGAGTTTCCTGCATGTGCCCAACACTCGGAATAATAATTGCCCCATGAATCTATAATAACTGAAGGAAAACCAATTTTAAAGCGTATGAAATGAATATTTATTTGAATAAATAAATGCTTGTTCAGACTTTCAAATATTTTTCCACTGAAAAAATTAACTTAAAAGAAGGCAATCCTCTGTCTCTGGCCCCTTTTATTCTCCGAGTGTATTTATTTTAAGAGCCACAGTGAAAACCCGCTTTGTTTTGTCACAGGAACTGAAAGTGCTCAAGTGCCGCAATTGTCAGCTGAAAAAAATCAATCCGCAGATGTACAATTTATTGCCGCTTTTAACCGAATTGGATTTGGGACGCAACGAGGTTTGTCTCCGCCACTTTTTCTCGTCCTCAAGTCAAGACTTTTTGCAATTATTTTCTCTTGCCGCACAGTTCAAGTTCCTCGACAAGGACGAGTTCCGGGATGTAAAGCGCCTCACCAAGGTCCTGCTGGATGGCAATCAATTGTCCGTGGTGGTGGACCAACTCTTTCGCATGCAGAAGAGTCTTAATCATTTGGGTGCGCCACACAAATTATACTCCTCCCAAAACAAATCCACAATTGCTTTCCATTTCTTTTCTCTCTCGGTTCCCCGGGGACATTGGCTTGCTTTGAAATGGCTTTAGATTTATCGTACAATCGGCTGGCCAAAGTGCCCAACGACTCGTTCCTGCAGCTGACCAACTTGACATTTTTGGACTTGTCCTACAACAAGTTGGTGCGTCTGGAGCCGCAGTCCATAAGGAGTCTGAGCAACCTGCTGACCCTCAACATAAGCGGGAATGTCCTGATGGATCTCAGGGAGATGCGCGACACCTTTGAGGTGAGTTGGAACAATACATAGAGAATTGTAATAAATAAAGAATAATTTATACAATTTTAAGCTGTGTTAAAAAGTTTATGGGAAGCTTTCAATGGTTTAAATTATTTCCAACTTCGATTGAATTCCTCATATTGCTCAAACATCTTTTCCTTAACAGCTCATACCCCAGCTAACCCATCTGGCCATTGCTGATATGGGCCAAATGCCCATTGGCCTGCTGCATCCCTTCAAGCAGCTCAGGTATCTGAATATATCCGGCAATTCCTTGAATAACACGGCATTGGAGGTCATCGATCCGTGTCGGGAGCTGGAGGTAAGTCACTCACAGGAGGCCATAATTCTGACTGACATACCACACAAATATAGCGACGCATTTATCCTGGAGATCTATTGTCCTGATGCCGTGTCTGTGTCTGTGTGTGGATTCTTTCTGGCCAATTTGTAGAATATTTCACTGTAAAACATGGCGACAACAGCAGGACCCTGGACTGCATCCTGGCACCATTACTGGAATTTGCAGTTTTCGTTAGCGTTTGCCATTTCTGTTTATACATTTCTGACAACAAGCCAAAGCCGTGGCTTTATTTCGTTACCCATCCGGACTCGGAACTCGGCACACTATCCGTCCGTTTGTTTGTCTGTCTGTCTGTCACCCTGCCTGCTGTCAGTCATCCCCCTTATCCACCGACTGGATATATGTATCCTTTCTGTTACCACAGTGTCCTGTGCCATCGAATTTGCTGGCTATTGTTGTTGCCGTTGACTATGGCAAATTTATTGTGCACCAACAAAGACAGCAGCCGGAGCAGCAGCAGCAGCAGAGGCAACAACAATCATTTTATAGCCATTAAGCCTTTCATTTTAATTGAATTTAATTGTGTATACACTTCGCTCAAGCCATCCGGGCCCTGTTGTTGTGGCTGTCCCAAAAATTACCAAATTGTTTTGCTTGATTGTAGCCACTTCTGTGTGTCTTTAGGACACTCGAAAAAAATATGCACAGACTTAAAAAGACCTATATTATTTATTTCTTGAACCCTTTCCTGTTAAAATAGTTTACAAAATTTGATATAACGTAGTTCAATTTGAATTATTTTCCTTAAGAAATGAATTGCCTTAGTAATCTGAATTAAACTACATTTCCCTGTCAACTTTATTTCCTAACTTCTGAAAAATATATTTAAACATAAAAATACTGTACTAAAAATCGCACAATATCTTTTCCCGTGAGTCTCCTTTCACAATTTATATTTTTTCCCAGTGCAATCATACGTATTGCTAAGCTAATTGTCATTTCACCAACATAGTTTTCCAATAAAAATTAAACTTTTGTTTGCCAACGAGCCATCTTCCTTCCTTCCTGCCCCTCTGTACCCCCCCTCTTGTAATGCACTTTTAATTGAACTTTTGCTGGCCATTTTTGCTGGCCTCGTTTCCGGTTTGGCCCGAACAGTTTTTGGATTTATCCAGGAATCAATTACACGGCATCAGCGAGGACACTGCGCTCAGGATCCAAGGCATTCGCAACGTGCGCCTCGACAACAATCCGCTGATATGCGATGAATGTCACATGGGAAAATTAATAAATGTCGTCCGCCAAGTAAGTGGAATTCCCTTCGGGTGAAAATAAAATAAACTCCAGTGGGAGAGAGGAGCTGGGCGAAGGGGGAAATTCGAATTCAATTAGTTTTCAAAGCCGTCGCTGATTGATGATGCCCTTCTCTTCTGCAGCTTCAGTGGAAGTGGGATACGTATCCCATTTGCTTTCTGCCCAAAAGCCTGCGAGGTGCCGAAATCAACAACCTGGACATCAACGGACTGCACACGTGCCTGACCTTCATCACCGACGAGGAGCAGAATGCCGCCAGCACCTCCTATAACTTTCTTGAGCACGGTAGGGATGCACTTCAAAAATATGGTAATATCATCTTTATGGTTTTTTACCTAGTGCTCATATAGATAGTAGATGTATAGCGAGAGGAAAAGTATTATTTTAGTATACCTATTAGGTATTACCTAAGAACCAAATTATTTTCATTTAAGTTCCTAGTTTATAAATCGATGTAGTTCAAAGACATCTTCATAAAATCAGCATTTGTTCTTCTTTTCTCCATCAGAAAAAACCACTGTACTTTAAGTTCATAGTATAAGCCCCCAAAATGCAAATGCCATTACCTTACACTCTCAATCTGAATGTTAATTCCCTTAACAGGCGGTCTCAATACTCTGGCCATTTTGGGTGGCATCATCTTTGTGCTAATTGCCGTCATTATACTGTCCTTGGTGGCCTGCTTCTCGAAGAATCGGGCTCGTTACTATACCAGAGAGGATCATCTGAATGGCAGTAAGTACAGATTAGCACCTGAATTTAAATTTAATTGTAGGTGCGAGCATAACAGAAAAACGTGGGGAGTTTGGGCAATTTGCCAAGTGCAGGCGATGAAGTAAAAACGACCAAAGACATCCGGCGATTTATATACCGGATCCAGGCACGCGCATGATTCACCGGCACCAAATTAAAAAGCAAAAAAAAAAAAAAGAGGAAAAAGTCGCCGCACTTAATTAATTACAAGGACGTGCTTCATTATGCCCGGGTCCTTAGCTTTCCCCTTACCCGATCTCCCTCTTCCGAGTCTCCCACTAAATTGGCGAATAAATAAATTTCACACTGACCAAGTTTGGCGCTAATGTTTGTGCTCACCTGAAATTGGCCCTGGGGCATCTCTCCGTCTCGGTCGCCATAGCCATTTCCCATTTCCCTACTGCCATTTCCCATTCAGCAGAACGCACTCGGGGGAAACGCAGAAAAAATAGGGACGAAGGGAGGTAGCAAAGGGAGCTTTCTGGGCGAATGGAAAACAAAGGAAAACTTCTGAATTTACGCAATTGTAGCATTTCTGCACAAACAATAAAATGGCCTTAGAGGCTGTCGCCCGGCCACAACGGAAACTTTTTGCCACACACAAAAATTCGATTCCCACGATAAGCGGAGGACGAAAAACTGCGCAAAAAAAGAAAATAGAAAATACGGAAATTTTTTTAGCTGACAGCAGGCAAAAACTGCTGTTCCTGCTGCTACCCCTTCGTCCTGCAAAAAGGAGTTCTTAGATTTGAGTAAAATGTGGAAAACTGTGACGCGGCCGCAGCCTTTCAGTGTCCCAGTTGGGCGGCCAACACTAAGAAAAAATACTCTCAACACTTGCATATACATTTTTTGATAAAGTTAAAATTATTTTTCTAAATTTGTGGATATTTTAGAAACCATAAAATCAATAACGTTTTATCAAACACAAATTTATTAAATAATACTCTAAGAGAAGCCTTATTATAATTTTTAAGCAACA
>JAEIIH010035654.1:0-26136 GCA_018904745.1 Drosophila orosa
ATAGCAAGTAATCAACAGTTTATTTGCTGTGAGCTGTGAAAATTTAAGTTTTAATTTTTCCCCACTACCCAAACCTATTATTTTTGGCCTTTTTGCTAAATATTTAGCTTCTCGGAAATGAGAGCCCCATTGAGAGTTTCCAGTTTTTGTGTGTGGCTGGCTTGTTGGCTGTGGGAAAGCAGAAACCTCATCGGACCTCCTTAATCACTGGGCCCTCCTCCGCTTGCCGCCGTTGTTAAGCTCCTTTCCGCATGCCGAAGAGGAAAAGGATTAAACAGCACAAAGGAGGCAGCATGGCGTAACGGCAACGTCGAATAAAAGGAATAAATAAAACAGAGGTCTCATTATGCCGTTGACCGCGCTGCGCTTTAAGTGCAAGGATAATGCAAAGCGGCTGTGATGGGGAAATGCATGCGAGTGGCCGCTCGAATTGCAGGCGCGTAAATGTGAGAGTATTAACAATTTAACAAACAAAGGCAAATGGCCATTAATAACACACACACACACACACACAACAACAACAGCCCAGACGCTTAATATACACACACACATTTCTGCGTGGCCATAAATACAAAATGTCGTTGCTGGAGGAATATCGGAGGACTCGCGCAAAATATCATCAAGCTCTGTTGCCTGGCAAATGAGTCGGTTCAGTCGAATGTGCCAGCTCCACAAGGCACCGGGGAAAATTATGATTGAGTTTGATATGAGTTTAATATATTTTTCTACGACTTTTCTTTACATTTCTTTAGAAACTAAATAATAAAGTTGATGTGTATGATGAGTCTGTGCAACATCCAAATGTTGTTGTTTTAACTTGTGCATTTCGCCATGTAATAATTAAATTTTCCTACCAGGCACTTTATTAATTTGAGTATAATTACTCTTTGTGAGTAATATTTTAAAATATTTCTTTAAATTTAATGCACAATTCATTGGATACTACGTTTTTCATAGCAGATCTTAATGGATGGCCACTTTCTTACCTGTGTTATTAACCTTATTTTATAGTTTGGCTCATATTTTAAAGCTTTAAATTAAAAATATCCCCTCTTGTGTTTTAATTTTTTATTAGAAACTTATTAAAGGCATTGAAACCATAAATATGGCCTTTGTCATTGAAAGTAACCCACCTATTGTATTAAAATAATAAAAATTGATTCAAGTGTAGATGGTACATGTGTGTATACGAAAACCCGTCTCCCCTGCAGCTGTGCCCGCTTCGGTGTGTGTAATCATGCATATCTTTGCCAGTGGGTTTTCGGTTAGTGCCTTATTTACATTGGCCGGAAGCTGCTGGTTGTGCTTGTTTCCGCTTTTGTCTGTGCGACTTCATCACCATCTCTATGGCCACCTCTCTCCCTCTGCTTGTCCGCCTTTCAGCCCAGCCCTCTTGCTGTCGGCTGTTGGCTGTTGGCTTCTTCCGCTGTGGCTATGAAGTAGAGCAATGGACTGGCTCATTAATTTCAACATAACGCGCACATGGCCAACAAATTTGCCACGTACGCACACACATATAAATTGCACGCACACACACACACACACACCGCGGGCATAGTTGGCTCTTAGCTTTCAGCGGTAATTATTTCAAATTAAATGGGGAAAGCACTTTTCAAGCAGGTGCTCCCGAAAGTGTGCAGCACATTATTAGCATCAGTCAGCGGGAAAAGAGGTACAGTCAGGCTTCGCTAGGTGGAAATTCGACATCACTTTGTTCTGCAAGCCTAGAAAGTAATACATCATCTTAGATTTATTTTGTTTATTAATATAAAATGGGTTTACAGCGTTTTTATTGTAATATATCTCAAAAATTATGATTTAACTTGCTCAATATCCCATTCTTCTAAAATTTCTTCCAGTTTGGTTATATTTAACCTTAATTTAGGGGAGTATCCCCATCTAAAAAGACTATTATTGGTTCTGACAGCCTTTGTGTGCGTGACTCCTCAATTCCAGTGCTCTCCTGGGCCATGAGAGTGCACTTTGATTCCCTTTTCCTGCAGACCGTGGCCCCAGATGGATGGGGTCAGACAAGGCAGCTGACTTCTTGACTTTCTCCTGGCTCCCAGCCGCCGTCTGTCAGATGTCTGGCCTCCATCAGGATCGCCTTTGGCCCCGTTTTATTATCCCAATGCGTATGGAAATGCTGAGATGGCTTGGGCTTGTCTTGCATGTCTGACTCTCAGGCCGCATAATGTTAATAATGCAAAGTAAGATATATACACATGTGAAGGTTATGCCCGGAGCCATTGCATTCCAGGGTCAAGAGGGCCTCGAAAATATTTTGGCATTCTGCTTGAATGTAAATACATTTTCGGGCAGTTAGTCATTCGCCTTCCTTTCGGTTTCAAGGGAGAGATGAAAGCGAAATACCACAAAGAAAATATGGGAGTGGGCCAAATGTTGCTGCTGCTGGTCAGGCATATGCGATGCATTTTCCATGTGGAGCTTTACTGAAAAGAATGTGAATGCCGGGCTCTGCTTTCATGGGTACATGTGGTAAATCCCATATTTTATACAGCAGAATTTTTGGATGTAAATTCCACTGTCAAAAATGTCCGTTTTTCTTTACATTTATTTGTTTAAAAAGTAAATAAAATAAATAGATAAAAAAGTGGTATTATTCATAGTGGATGTCTGATTAATTTCCCATCCTGTTAATTTTTTCTGCAGTTTCACTTTTCTTTAACAAAAAAGGTAATACAAAACGGAAACAATTAGTTCCTTTTCTGTTTTGTTGATATTAATTAATGGTTAAATCAGTTTTTATGCGGAACTTCCCTTTAAATTCGACGGACTTTCATTTGTCGTGTCAAAGTTGGCGAGAGGCTTTTAGCTTTTTAGGTCGCAAAACAAAATGGCTCTTTAAAAGCGCGTTTTACCTGAAAATTCGATTTAGCCTGCAGCTTAATTGATAATTATAATTACCTCACTGCCTTTGCAATGAAAGCATCCTTGTGATACTCTCTTGTCAATTAAATGACACACAAAAAGGGTAACTTGAACTCTCTTCCCTTTCTCTCCTTTCCACTCAAATTATTACCCTTTTCGTTGCACACCAAGGACACTTTTTGTCAGAATTTGTAGTGCATTCGTGAGGCAGGAGGACAGGCTAAGGACGAGCGAGACATAGGAGTAGGAGAGCAAGAATTAAAGTACAATGTTTAATTCCTTGTCAGTTGCTCGGATGCCTTTGCGGAATGAATGGATGAATCCCTGGGGATAGGGCCTCAAGCTGCCACTACAAATCCTCAGGTCTGAGGCGGCTTGTTTCTGGCTTACACTTCTTTCTCTTTTTTTTGGGCCCGCTTTTATAGGCGCCGCCAAATCCACTTTGTAAGCCATTCCATTGGTAATAAAGGCGAAAGTGAGTGCCGCTAATATAAAATTGAATTTAAATAAATGGAGTCGGGGTCGTAAAAAGCCGAAAAGCAGCTCGAAACGCGACGGCAGACGCCTCTCTGCGCCTCGATTCTGATTTGATTTGTTTGGAGGCGCACGCCCAGCACTTAGGCGCCATTTGATATGCAACAATCTTTGGCAGCAGCCGAAAATCGACGGAAAATCGGAAGGAAGGAAGGCGGGGCATAATCATCATCATCAGCATCAGCAGAAGCAGCAGAAGTAGCAGCAGCAGCAGCATCATCATGGGAGCTCTCGAGTGTTTCGCTTTGTAATAAATCTTGGGTAAGAAATGTGGCCCGAAATCGTTTTAATTTATTCATGCCACGCGCGTTCGCTGTTTTTTTTTTCTCTCTTTTTTTTTTATGGAGGGAATTCCGTAAAGCCATTGATTAAAAATGCAGAGGACTGCACTGCGCCGGCCCTTGATCCTTGAAGGAGACACCTAAGCACATCATGCAGTACTCGGCCCCGATTGTGGCCACATTATGCAAATGCTGTTGACTCAAATCCAGGGTCTGAACTTGAACCATCTAACCTGGGCCGCACCGAGCCGGCTGTCGCCATTGCCGCTTTCATTAATTAGTCGACAGCCTGTTAGCCAGCTAATTAAAGAGCCGGCCTACAAATTGGCAGCTTGTGTGGGCCATGTGGGATAGATTTAGGCAATTAGCACTCGCACTTTGCTCACAATCCCCTCCAAGCTGTGACTTAACCCGTTTTCCAACCTTTCCCGCCGCCCAAAAACCCAAACACCAAACCCAAACCCCATAACCCCACATCCCTGTGTCCTTGTATCCCCGTTTTTCCCCGTGTCCGCCGTCGGTGGAAATTTAAAACGAGCCAACAGCTACATCGAGCGGCGAGATGTTCGTCCTCGTCGCTCACCTGCACAAAACATCTGGCTGCGTGTCCTTGCTCGCCTGCCTCCTGATTGCGTAATTCCAGCTCACAAGTGCCGACAACGGTTGAGGGTCTATTAAAAATGTATTATCAGTGTGATTGCCACCAGATCCAGCAGAAGTGTCGACGATATCCGCTCGTATCCGCGCGCAGTTGTTTGAGTTTAAATGTTTCAATTAGCTGGTAGCTAGCTCTAAGTGCTTCCAGCCCCCACGCCAGGTATTAAGTTTACATTTAGCAGACTCTGTCTCCAGGTAGATGAGTCCATGGGGGATATGTCTTTACTTAAAGGAATAATCCTATGGAGTTTGTATGCAAATACTTGAAATCTTTTGGTATCTCTTACTTTATGAGTAATCATGAAAGCCAGGAACAATAAATTATAATTAAACATAATCAATAACTAGAATGTGTGTGGCATGGCCTTAAATTCTCAGAAATCGACTTAAAAGTTTATCAGGTTATCTTGGGTTCAGGCGCCAAGTCCACGTTAAAGCCTAATGGCTTGTATTTGCCCTGTCTTATTGAATTAAATTATAAAATAAGAACTATATTATAATATATAATTATATATATATGTAATTATTATAAAATAATACCAAACGTAGTATGATCCAAACAGAAGAAATTTAAATTATATTATGAAGGAAATTATTTCATCTAAATCTTAAAGTAAGAAAATATTTACAATTTTGGCATTTCGTCTTTTGCAAAATTTCTCAGAAGGCAGAAAAGTATTGATACTTGTATGTGTACATTTTTTTTTTTAGAAACGAACGTTAAATGCAAAGGAAAATGCAAAACTGTGAATGTAAAACAGTAACTGTAAAACTGTAGATTTAATATATTTATGTATAGGTAAATGTTATAAAGGTTGGCATTATGATTTTTAAATATTTTGAATTTTGCTAGAATTATATATGTATTTCCTGTTAGTGTTAAATTTCGAACTCGAATTATTCTCTATATTCATGTTAATGTTCACGTCTCAACTCCCAGCACCTATCGCATGTGGGCCCGGATTCGGATCCCGAAGAAAGTGGGCCTATATTTCGGCGCGGCTTTCGGCGAAGAACATGAATTATAGTAAAGTTTTGCGGTCATGTTTCAGGTTCGATCGCACGCCGGCTACATCCTCTACGGTAAGGTAGTCGTCACCCGACTCACCAGTCTATAAAAATAAGAGATTTCAATAATAAAACATTGACTTATCTCGCTGGCCTATAAATTCAGCAACTCAGCTGAGAGCTTATCAGTGCAGTTTATTCCATCGTTGAATCAAGTCTAAAGAAAATGCAGTTCTCAATTTCTTTGGTGTAAGCTATATAGTATTTAATTTTTTATATTTTTTAATAATACCAAAATTTGTAATAAATCGTTATAATTTATACAGATTCATCGGCCTTTTATACTTAAGTCCATTGTGCTGGGCGTACTCTGAAGCAGACCTAGAAGCCGATAAGTTTAGGGTCAGAGAACTTATACGTACCTCGAACAACGTAGATGCCAAGATCAGCAATACCCAGGAATTACTGGAAATCTATAGACGCGTCTCGCCCCGTTATACGCCTGAAGAGAGAGCCGGTCTCGAAACGCTCATTAGAGAGCATACGGATCAGATACTTATCGATGGAGTTCCCATTCAGGGCGGTAGGAAGACCAAGTACGTGCAAAAGGCTTTGAGTTCAGTTGTGAAAGAAGTGGCGGTTGGCTTTTTCAATGAGCTTGGCGCCTCTCTTTGGAGTTTGATAACCGGCAGACCTAAGACAGAAGAAACTCAAGGATAACTTTAGCCATCCTTTAAACAGTTTATTAAATATTGAATCGTGAGAATTGGTTAATATAATTAGAACAATATTGTTCATAAATTCTATGGTGTTTCTGTTTCCTTAAATATGTATACAAGTTGCCTTTTTTTTTTGTAATCTTTCATTTCATTCTCGAAGTTGTATGCTCTGTAGAGGTGCAATCTGAAAGCTACAAAAAAGTCGTTGGAATACGGAATAAATTTATGCACGTCCCCCTTACAGCTTACCTTGCATATATTTAGGTGAATGTTGATACGCTAGCAAAGATCTTTATATCCATAATATGCATATTCATCCTTGTGTTCAGTTTGTTTGCCCGCCTGGTTTAATTTTCTTTTACATTCCAAAACTGAAAAGTATCCACTCTCAGTTAAGGGCTCACTTCGTGGAACGGAATCTGTGCAACTTTATTTATTCAATCGGGCCGACAAAGTTTGTGTCGAATTCAATCAACACTCGGGAAACTGGACTGCAGGCCAGGGTTTTCCGGAAAGTTTTCGCAATTATTATTTCGGTGTTAAATGCTTTTTTCGGTGTTTGGAGAAAAACTCGTTTTCGTCGGGCGAAAGTTTTTGATTGTCTGGCCGAAAACAAGGCATGTGGAAAGTAATTACTATGCAAGTGTCGAAAGAGCCTGACAGGGTCCTTCTACGCCGCCTCCTGGACGGGACATCCTTGTGGCTTGGCACTAGTGTGTGCTCGCCTCATCAACGCCATCAGCTGTGTGGCATTTGACTTGTGAATGTGTCGTAAAGTTGATCCTTTCCCTTCCTCCTGCCTTCCTGTTTACTGAACTTGTCAACCCTGCTACTGCTGCTGCTGGCAATTTGTTTAATTAAATGCTCGCCCAAGTGCCAACATACACACTTACACATCCCAGACCAGTCACTCGCAGGAAGCGGCGGTTGCAGATGAAAATTAAATTGAATAACAACGGCTAAACACATCGGGGCCAACACCTACATACTTACTACTAACCGAAGTGTCAACAGCAGAAGCCACCTGGTTTCGATCAAAGTCACTACATCATTATTGGAACTATAATGAACTTTCTCTTGCAGAATATTTGAATGTTTGTACTCAAGAATATGGGATTTATTCACAGACCATTGTCTAGGAAATAAAGAAGATACTTTACTAGGATATCCAAAATTATGGGTATGTTTACAAGCTTTAAATAATAACCTACCAAATTTATTTAAATTATAACCAAATATATAATTATTTATTAGGTGAAGTAAAACTGTTTTCCTTCTGGCAATTTTAGCTGCCAAAGGCTAATGGATTTACTTCAATGACACACCATTTTTGGCGACCAATCTAAGTGGGTCACTGGCCACTGGCAACATGCAAATGGAGTTCCCGTAGTGCAAAGCCCAAAAAGGAACGTTGCCAAGCAACTTTAACACTCTGCATCATGGCGTTTTTCACTCCAGGGCCTTGGAAGTGTTTTTTTTTTCCTAATTATGTGTATGTGGATTTGAGCCTTTGGCAGGAAAAGGCCCCTTTCTCGTGTTGTGCTTGAGCCCTGTCACACTGCCTGCTCAGCCATTGCTTACAAGGGCCCTTGGCTCTAGCATGTATTATCGCCTATATCGTCCTGATTATCATGTGACAATGTGGCGCACAAAATAAAATCAGCATTTTTGCCTTGTCAAGTGTTAGCCCCCACAGAAAGCAAGACAGAACCGAACTGAACCGAACAGATCTGAAATGAAATGTCCTGCAGGCACACACAAGCTGCTCTGTTGTCGATGGCTAAAACAGGATACGCATCCTGCAGAGCATGGACTAGGTTATTCCTCTGCTCCTTCTCAGATTTCCCTGCTCATTGCCATGACCCTCAACTATTTACATGACCAAAAACATGTTCCAGAGGACCAAGAAAATTGGTGAAACTTTCGGTGTGGCTTTAAAGGGTTGGTGAGTAAAGTGTTCCCAGAACTTTTGGCTCCCAATAAATGAAAGAAAATAATGACAATTTTTGGTTTCTGGCTAGCCCTCAGAAACAAATGCCTTTAGATATTTTACTAAAGTATAAACTAACAATAAGATAGAACCACAAACATTAAGAGGAAGGAACTGAGAGATCTTTGAAAATTCGTATTAGATATATAAATATATTTTTGTTCAAAGTTCGTTGATATTAGTTTCTTGAGCTTCCCATCTTGCTAGACCTACTTATTTATCTATTCTGGGAACGCCCATTCCATTAAGTTAAATATATGTAAGGATAAACTTTTGGTGGGGAAGGTTTTTTACCCAGAATAACCACCAAAAACAGTTTTCTCCACCACACCACACCACACCCCAAACCCAACCTACCCTACGCCAAACTGTTTTTGGGAAAATTCAATTTCGTTTGTTTATGTGCAAAAGTCTAATTCAAATGCAAAGATAAGGCACAACGTTGGATACTACAATAGATAGATACTTCAGCACGCTTCCCTCGCAGGATCTGCGCATCCTGCTCGCTCTCCTTCGAGAGCTGTCCCGCCCCCTCCTCTCCCCTGACGCACGCATATGCTGATAAAGTTTTAGCACCTGTACGGTGAAAAAATGCGGAGGCAGGAAAACAGAGAAGAAAAGTTTGCCATTTACAGCCCATCAAGTCGGCTTCAATTTCGGCCCCCTTTTGTTTGGTGGCCCTACAACGGCCTACCACTTCCCCCGCACTTCTCTGCTTTTTTTTTTACAGTGTAGGTGGGTCTTGTCTTTGTGTGCGAGTGAGTTGCCGCTGCTCTTTGTTTGTCACTTTTGGCAAACTTTATGCGCTTTTTACAACGTGTATCCTTTTTGCATGTCGACTTACTGTTTTGGCTTTGCCCTTCGCCATTTTATTGCATCAACAAAGGTATCCTAAGCACGTGTAAAGCGAGCACAGACACCCTCGCACACACACATGCTGAGAGCCCGTGAGAACTGCGGTTGGCAAACTTTGATCTCCTTGGCAGGAGTCTTAATTTAATGTCCTTCTCGTCGTGGGCTGCCAAGTCGGCTTGCCGCTGACTTTTTGCGGGCTCCTGTTTTGTTTAAGTTTTGTGTCGTGACACAAACACTGAATTTCAATTACCGTCTGGGAATGTCCTTGCCCAGAAGTAGGCATTTACACATGGAAAAAGAATGCGTAAAATGAACTGCAATTATATTTTGGCAAATCCTTTTGTACTCACAAAGAAAACGCACAAAAAAATCTTGTCATTAATAAAGATTTATTATAAAGTTAATCAAATAATTGTAAATAATGAAATATATATATTCCCATTCATATTGTTTGTTAGAGGAACTGCAACATGAATTCGCCTAGAACGAATTCAGTGACAAACTGCTATAGAGTCAAGTTTTATGATTTGTTTAGTCAGTCTTTAGCAGGCAACATATACATATTTCCTATAAATAATTTTCTATTACAAATTTATGTAAATGTAATTGCACAAAACTCCCATAATATTTATACATATATACAAGTAATAATTTTGTTGTGTGTATACAGCTGGCTAGCCCCAACTTGTGAGTGTGTCAGTTCACCGCATTTGTGCCACTTTTGGCCTTAAAGCTTTCCAGAAGCAGGCGAAAATTTGGCCAGAAATTTATGAGCTCAGTGTTGGCCAAGTGTCCTTGCGGGACTCCATACACGCACACACACCGCCGCACTTTGCACTTTATTTTCATTCAGAGCCTATCGCACGAGCTTATTTGATTTTGGGTTTTCCTCTGGCCTTCCCCCCTGCGAAATTTCCCCGGCATCGGCGTCCCCCACTCATAAATATCGGAAAGGGCACGGGGACTTGTTTGTTCTGGACAACCCCGGGGCTCATCTGTCCGTCCGTTCACTCTCCAAGGCTTCGTAGGCCCAAATATTAGTGCAATTTCCACGTTGACCAAAAGTTCAATTCATTTTGCAGAGGGACGTGTCGCTGCTCCTCAACTGTTTTCATAAGAATTTATTGCTTCTCTTGGCAACTAAGTGGATCAGATTTCTCTTGGCAGCTCTGGCCTGTGTGCTGTGTAATATGCCACAGATTTAGTGCTGCCGAAATTACTTTTGCCTTTTGTTCGCCTCCGTTCCAGGACCCTCTAGGTTCTTCTTTTTTTTCCACAATTTTCCCGTATCGGATTGAAAATTGAGTTGGGTATTTTCGGTGCGAGGGGGAAGTAAATGGCAGCCGACCGCAGACTGACAGTTGGGACAGTTCTTAGGTGAGATTTTCTTCACTACAAATGGTTTCTTTTACAATGACTATGGAAAAAACGGGCCTTAAAGCTCAAAGGACTTTGCCTTGAGATTTGCTTGTACTTTAGGAAGTTTATAATGTCCAAATTTTGAATGTTTAAGCCTAGGAAAGCGAATATTTAATTCCTTATTGATACATAGCATTCGAAATGCCAGTAAAATATAACTGGTAATATTATTTCGTATTTAATTAAATGATTCATATATTATTGAAATACTTTTTGCTCATTGCAATGATTGACAATGAATTATTGCAATCAACATGCTACTTTTCTTGCTATTAATTACCTATTATTAAAGATTAAAGCTATTCATTAATTAATTCAACTTTATTGCTGGAATATAAATACATTTTAAAGCTGTGAGTACAGGAAATAATATCTGAGAGCATTGTCCTCAGTGTGGTTGCCCATTATTCTTCACTAATTATTCATAGGTCTGCGTATTGTCTACATAAAATAACCACTTTCCATGGGTTCCCTCACCATTAAGCCGCCGTTGGTGATTGTGCGGTGGAAAGTGGGTTTTTCCCGTCCCTTTAAAACTTTCGCACTCGAAATGTTCCGACATCATTTTGGAAATTTATTTCGTTTATGCATAGCTTGTTTGAGGTTGAGTGGGTGCAATTTGGTCGCCATTTTCCGGTCACAGTGCGTCAGTGGAAATAATCAGGGAAATTCCGAATGAAAATGTATACCAAAGTTTAGTGTGTATCTGCAAGTGGGCGAGCGGATGCGAGTGTGTGTGTGTGTGTGTGTTGGCCTAAAAGTGTGTATTGATTTTCAGCCTGACGGCAAAGCGAAAATATTTATTGTCAGCTCGAGGGAGCTGGCTGAGTCGTCGGATGCCAGCCAAGTTTCGCTCAAATTGTTCCCAGGTGGCAATTGATGGAGAGGAGGTGCCTCAGGTCGGAGCATCCGCGAGTCCCCCCCCCACATTTCTGCTCGATTTCTCTGTCAACGCGAAATCGGGAAATCGAGAATTATTAACAGCCGGGAGCCGCCAACTATTGCGCTGAGGGGCCCATAATTACGGCCATGTCCTTGTGCACACACACTCTCGCATTTCCGGGCGCTGACATGCATTAATATTGATTGTTGCTGTCGCTTGAACCGCACTAATCAGGACGACATGTCGGTGTCCGTGCTCACCGTGTACACTGACATTGACATGGGCACGGGCACGGGCATGGGCATTGAGCTTCCACAATTATTCGCATCCTTGTCCGCAGCATCATCATCAGCGTCATCATGATCATCTCCAGCCGCCACTACCAATGTCATTGTCATGGCGATGAAATTACTTGTTACATATCGCATTTACATTGCTGTCATGTAGTTCTCCTTCTGATTCAGTCAGTTGTGCATTTGTTTAGCTCTTTATGTGCTCATGGGCGAGGCTGGGAATGTGAATATTCCGAGCGCACTAATTGAGAAAATCCCAGCTTTGTGACTGTGGCTTTGTGATTCGAAATTCCAAAGAGTTGTGTAAAATAAATACGGAATCCTATGGGTAAGATAAATATGTATAAAACAGAAAGCTTATTTATCCTTTGAATAAATAATCACATTGATGAAAGCTAAAGAATAATTCATAATTTCAAATAACTATAAACAACAATCTTAATTCGCAATACAAAGTTGTAGTAACCATAAGCGTTTTATATTATTTTTCCTCTTTTAATGAAATTTCCACTGTTTAATAAATCTCAGTGGAACTAATTGATAAATTCTGGGGCTAGATGGACCCAAAGAGGACATTAACTGCGTGACAGAGAGACTCCATTGAGTGTATTCTGTTTTGACATTCATTTGCCAAAGTCGGCCGAAAGCGTTTCGAATTTGCTGAGGCATCGAAATCGACATCACAACTGGGGAACTTGTGAACTTGGAGAAGTTTTAATGAGTTGGCAAATGGAATTGGCAATCCGTAGTTGGATGCTCGGCACTTGAAGCATGAAATCAAACTAATTAACTCAAAATTTTACATAAATGCTGAGCAAAGTTTCCCCATTGGGGGCCCCTCAAGTTGGCTTTTTCATGTGATTTTCCGCTCTCTGCACATGATGGCAGTGCAATTGTACACAAGTGGGCGATTTTCCGCCCCCCCGTGGCCCCGTCGACCGACCAGCCCCTCGGCTCCCTTCATTATGCGGGGTAATCCGGCATCAGCACCTCCGCGCTGAATGATAATTCAGTTTTGCCGGCATGATGAGCAAATTAAAAACTTTTCTTTTTCTGTTTCATCCATGATCCCAGCAAATGGTCTACAAATTTTTCCCCAACGTCAAAGTTTTCACTTTTTTCTTTTTCCTGCAAGCGATTTTCAATGTTGTTGCTTTGTTTTCATAACATTTTCCATTGCCTTTCAGGCTCTGTTGTCTGTGCCACGCCTGTTTAGGCCTGTATTCCTGTATTCAAAGAGCTTGTCAAACAGATGGATTCGAATATCCTTGTTCTGGGCGACTGTTGGCATTTGCATTGGGACTTAGGCAAATGTATGCAGAGCTTGGCTTAGAGCAGGGACTTACATATGTTCACTTAGAGCGGCTTTGGCTTAAACTTGAGCGCCATTATTAAAGCCACCGAAGGCGGGGAGCAACAAAAATATTTCTATTTAAGCAGGAACGTGTTTTTGAAACGCTCAAACTTCTCATCAACTATTTCCCTTTGATGTTGCTGCTGTTGAGAGCCAACCTGAGATCCGAGGGGGACGAGTGCCGTGCCTAATGTTTATTACATTATATATGGCATACTTCAAGGAGCCGAGCATCCTCGCTGAATGTCCTTTGGCGCTGCGTCATAAAACCATTGCATAAGTTTTGCGCTTGACAGCAAACTTTGAAGCCTCGGTTTTTATTTCACTTTACCGCCAGCGGAATACGGGCACAGCTATGTTCACATTACTAGTACTTCCATGGCGTTTAAAAGGAATGGAAACATTGCAACAGTTTTATTTTAGGGCTGAATAAAGACACTTTTAATGCTTAGTAACTATTTTTACAGTATTTTTGTAGTAATTTATCAACAAAATATTTAAACATTATATCTTTTGTAATTTTTTCTTTCTATTTTCATACTCAAATAAATTACTTGCTAACTATGCTACATGTTATTGCAAAACTTGGCCAGCACTGCCTTTAATGTGTTTAAAATAAAAACTAAATGTCAATTTTAAGATCGGATTTTAGGCAAAGTTAAATGAATAATTTAATTTAATAATACTTTTAATCATAAAGAATTAAGTATCATATTTAATATGTGTGTGATTTTCTTATTTTTAAAATATATCTCCTTTTAATTAAAACTCTGAAGCCATACCATTTTGAGTACAGCTGTTGTGTATCCATCCATATGTATGAGTTGGTGTGCGAATCTGGGTTCTGTCGTGTCTCTATCTGTGCAGTTTGACAGTTCGTAAAATCAAAGTTGTGTCTCACAAAATGTAATAGATTTTTATTGCTGGCGGCGGTGGTTTGCTTCATCTAGTCACCACTTCCCATTTTGTTTGTCAACCAATGCGACTTTCTGGCTGCTTACCACACTCGGGATCCAGCTCGGATCCAAATCCACCTACATTCACATACTATATAGTATATACACTCAGACAGAGGAAGAACTTTCCCATTTTGACGGGAAATGCTTTTAATCTAACTACAAAGTTACTGCCGAAAGTTGGGCTCAAGTTCTAAGGTTTTGTTGTTTTTCAGCCGTTGAGCAGTTGGAAATTTTCTACAAATTTAACTTGTCCTTGACACGTTGGCGAAATGCAAAGGATATGAACGAAATCCAATTTTAGTTTCCTCTGTGTTTCTGCCAGCTGAATTTCCCGAGCGAAAGAGAATGGTGAGTGGTGAGCTGAGGATAAATCACGGGGTTTTAAACAAAAGTTGGACTGGTGCTCTAATGAATTTCATCTCCTTTAAGGCCGAGAGCTGACACGCTGGCGGGAAAGGCGAATAAATTAAACTGCCAGATGAAAACGCGATAAAATATTCGTATTTTCTTTAAAGCCAATAAAAATTAATTAGCGCAGCACGTCGGAGATTGTGGCCTCAATTATGATGCCCAGGTCCTTTTCCGCAGAGTTTGGCCAAAAAGGCGAAAAATCAATACGGCTGGGCGGTGGGGTGTGGGTGGTGGGCGCTGGGCGACAGGACTCGTCCTTGGACGGCGGACGCGCTAATTTCGAGAGCCCTGGGCCATAAAACCGTGTTGAGGGAGCACAAAGCCCTAAAAACCAGCCAAAGCGAACCGAAAGACGTTCAAGCCCGGCCATAAGTAGCTGAGGATTAGGCAAGAGGTCGCTCATTCGGCTCTTCTGGCTCTTTCGGTTGTGGCTCGCCTTTCGCTTTTCCTCTCGCCTGGCATCGACGACTCAAGTCGGCAGTATATCTTTTAATTAGACGATTTCACTGGATATTTAACAGCCTCGTGCTCGATTGTGAAGGTATTTTGTCTCGCTGCCGGGCCATAATGGAGTCCCAAATGGCATCGCTGATTAATGTCTCGATTTTATGGCGAATAATGTTGAATGGGACGCTCCGAAAAGGAAAAATTGGTGTGTAAATAACTTTGTGCAATGTCTTTTCATTTTTTACTTTTTTATAGAACCATAAAGTCTAATGTACTTAACCTATCATCAAATTCGGGAAGGTACACTAGCTCTTGGCTATATTTTTCTCTATTTTTATCGATTGCTTGATACATTTATCCACTTTATTATTATTTTTTTTTTAATTTTTCATTGTATATTTTCTTAGCCTATTTAGTCTTTATTTTGCATGACAAGTTAATAATATCTATGGGGTTACTGGAGCCTAGAGCATTTAGCCTTCGTTTGTGGACCTATTCATTTCGGCATCTTGATTTTTAATGTTACTCTGCCGTTGTGCCCGGCCCCTTCACATTTCTTCCGGTCCTTCTGTTTTGACCTTCGGCGTGTCTCTCTTGGCTCTGCGCGGTTTCCCGGCCGAATAATTAAAATTCAAAAGTTGGCAGCGGCATTTGTGCATTAATAAATTAGTTGAGCTGGGCCGCTCGGAGACTGGCCACTTAAAAGTCATGAAAATAAGCAAATATGCAGATGAAGTTTGTATTAAATGGGGGCGAGAAGGAAAAGAAGGAGCCGTCAGACACTGCCAAGTTTTGCTTTTCGGTTTTAGTTGGCCATTTTATGGCTGCTTTGGGACAGGATGCATTTGCATTTCTAATAATTGCCTTCTACACTCCACTCCATTCTTCTCGGTGTCTTCGGCCATTTATGGGCCACAGCGGAGGCCATATCTCGCCCCAAAACCGTTTCATTCATTTTTGATGGCATTGAAATGGATTTGGTTATCATAAAAAATGTTGCCAGGGACAATAAAGGGAAGCGAAACAATTGAAATCTGAAAGGCTTCAAACTGCTTATCGATTCGAATGCTGCCGCTGGTTGTCATAAAATGCTCAAATTTTGTATCAACCCCCATCAGACGCCCACTTCCTGGCCCCACCTCCCTTTGGGTCCACCTCTTTTGTCACTGACGGGGCACAGTGGAAAAAATTGTCCATATTTGAGATACATTTTTTTTTATTTTAAGTAAGTTTTGTTTCCATATTTTTCTAGCTTAGGAAAAAATGTTTTAAGTTTCGGGTAGCTTGTTTTTTTATTCTTATTAAATGTATTATAATGTTGAACACTTCCATATTAGTCACCAGGGGGTTCGATCTAGCCAAGTCTGCTTATCAAATAAAGTTTAAATTAACCAATATTAGTTGGGAAATAAATAAATAATTGATCATCAATTTGTTTTATTTAATTAATTAATTGATCAATTATATTTTGCCTCTTTTAGAGATATTTGTTTGACAATCGCTTATATAACTTTTTTTTTAAGTTTTTATCTATAAAATAGTGTTGTGTTTTTATCTATATTTATTTATTGTTATTATATTCTTACAATGAAAGTGATTTTATTTATTTTGCTTATCGGCAACATAAATAAGATTTGAACTGCTCCGACAAACATATTTATAAATCAATACACATATTTATTTATTTATGAAATAATACCTAATATAATTCAGGATTGGCCCACTGTGCATGAGAAACCTGAACAGCGTCCAAGCGTGCGACCCATAAAGGAAACCTATTACATTTTTTATACTTAATGCGAGGCATTTAAAAAATAAGAGAGACGAGCCCCAACGGAGGAAAATGTGTGAAAGGATGTTTGAAGGTCACGCCTTGGTGACCCCGCCTGCTCCGCTCCGATAAGCAGATGCTCCCGCTTATTGATTGACTGGGGAAATGGACGAACTTGCTGCTAATTGAATAATTTAGGCAGAAAGTCGAGCGAAAGACGCATATATTTCACTTTGATAAGCCCATAAACATTGTCGGCCGACATCATTATCGATGCAGTGCACCGACCAGGGGAAATTTCTGGGTTTTTTTTACGTTACCGGGGCCAGCCGGAAAACGTTAAAATGAACATCAGGTGGTGGTGGTGGTGGTGGTGGTGGCGGTGTTGGTGGGCCTTGCGCAGTTCCTACAGCTCACCTGTCTCACCTGCCCGTTGGCGGAGGGATGCCGTCCTGGGATCACATTAAATGATTTATTGGTCCTTGGCCTGGACTGCGTGAGTCCCTAAAATTTCATAAATTTCAGCCTTCAGCTGCCTTCTGGCAGGCCGGCAGCCTGCGCTTTATGGCGAATATACGACAGGAAAGTTTCCTCCCGAGCTCTGGGCTCTGGGTGCTGGATGCTGGGTGCTGGGTGGGCTGGGCACGGAAAAGTCAATAAATGGAGTTGCCGTATTATATATAGTATTGGGTATTACACATTGTTGCTGTTGGTCCATCAGCGGTGGAATACACAGCCGTTTGTTTGACTTTGCAAATTGCTCCGAAATCAAACATCAAAGTTAAAAGTGCTTATTGTTGCCTTTTCTCTGTTTATTTTTCGGCCCCAGTTTGCATTGTTGTGCTGGGCCAACGCGACGTATACTTCATTTAACCGGTGGCCTCCAGTTGATTGAATATATGCATGACCCTCGACGGACCTTTCCGTTACGCTGAAAACTGCGGATGGGAAATTTCATTACACAGTCATCGGGCGGCGGCATCGGGACGACGAGAACAAATGAATTTAATTAAATATTTGCGAGATATAATCGAATTTCAATTGGAGCGCTGCATAAATTCCAAATAGCGTATTCTGCCACCGATAATTGAATGTATATCACTTGTTTGGCCCAGCAAATGGCATTTTAATTACATTACCTTCCCCGGAAACCAGGGGCGACAGTTATTTGTTAGCTGCGGCACAATCGCAGAAGGAATGCAACGTGTGGAAAATGGCAAATGCGATTCCAGTCCAAGCGGAATTGCAGAGAACTAAAACTAGAATATACGTATGTATATATGGCAGTAGTCAGGTATTCTTGTGATTGT
Organism: Drosophila orosa; assembly: GCA_018904745.1. Lineage (NCBI taxonomy): Eukaryota > Metazoa > Arthropoda > Insecta > Diptera > Drosophilidae > Drosophila > Drosophila orosa. The sequence goes on from JAEIIH010035654.1 coordinate 17,784, forward strand.
GAACAAGTGCATCTGGCACTTATCTGTAGATGGGGACACGCCCCCAGTTCGATTTCCTTTTTGCTTCTTTATACTTATTTCTTTGCCAATCACAAAACCTCTTTCTCAGCCTTTCTCCTCCTCCTCCGCCTGCATCCTTCAAGCGGAAAGTTCGTTTCGTAACTGACCAGAGAAGGATACCAAATTTAACGAATAAAGTTTGGCAAAAGCAATTCAAACTAGAGTTGAAGCACTTGGCAGCGTGCAGGTGGCTGAGTTTGTTTCTAGCCGCATTTAAGCTTATTTCAACAGCATTTGGACAGGACAATTTAATATTGAATTTAAGAGACAGAGAAAATTGCGAAAAAGTTGAAATGCATTTTTATTTAAAATAGGATTTTGTATTAATTTATTTTAAACCCAAAATTTGTGAGGTATTTCTTATACTATTAGGATTTTAGGGATTTAAGAAAGCATGATTGTATTTCATTGTAAAAACAATAGGTAGTTCAAAAAAAACTCAGATCAAAAATGTGCTATACATTTTAAATGGTTTATCAAAGTTTAAATAACTCATTTATGAACTATATTTTAAATTGCCTGCCCCTCGGCTAAGCTGGTGTTGAACTTGTGTGTGCTGATAAATCGTTTGGATGAAGTTGCTAAATTTTGCCTAAATACCTTTCACTTTTGTGGCTTAGAAAACGGTGTATCTTGGTTAAGTCTTGGGATTATGATGCCTTAGTTTTTCAGGGGAGAGCCAAGCCCAACATTACTCATACGCCACGTTGGAGGTCTTAATAATTTTTTCTTAGCATTACCCTCTCTCTCTCTCCTTTGGTTTTTTTAAGCTTGCCTTCAGTGCTTTCGGGCGCAGTGATTTATATTCATTTGCCTGCTCCAAAATACCGTTAAAGCGGCTAACAGAAAAACATTTCTTGTGACAAATTCGTAATTTATGTGTTTTACGTTATAAATTGTAAAGCACAAGGAGATTGCGGTTATCTCTCCATTTTTCCCTCTCTCTTTTCTTTTCGTATATGTAGGTAGGTATGTGCGACATGTTTCTGGCTTCCCTGGATTTTCATTTTGCGCCGAAAGTCTTCACAGGCTTCGTGACTTTCGTTTTGGTTTTCTCACTTTAATTTGCTTTGATTTCTCCCCGAATGTTCATGCCAATTGGCAGTTTGGCTCTGGCGCCCCTCTCAGCGGTCACGCCTCCGTTTCGGGGCCCCAAAGCTAATTTGCTTGCTGCTAACACAGCTGGCCTCGCTTCCTCTTTGCAGGTCGCTCTCTTCCTTTCCTTTCCGACAAATTTAAATGTGACTGATTTCCGCTTCCGTTTCCCGTGCCGCCATTTTATTTAGACCTGCGGTTTTTTCCCTCTCTGTGTGTGTGTTGTTTAAGTCTGCGATTTTGGTGGTTATTTATTTTTCTGCCTTTTTTTCGCCAGCCAAAGCCGCCGCCTTTTTGAGCATTTTTTTGTTTCGTCGCAATGTCGCATTTATTCCGATTGAATTTCATTTAGTGTCATGCGCCAAAGAAGAAACGCATGTGGGCGTGGCTGTCAACGGCATTTCGCCGGGCTTAAAGTCGATTACGTTCCGGGCTTTCATTAAAATTTCCGCCCGCGGCTCTTGTTTCAGTCGCAGTCGCAGCGTTGCTCCTTTTTTTAAATGCCATCGAGAAATTATTAATGAAGCCATGCGAGCCGAAGGACGAATCAATAATTCACCTCCGATATGTGCCAGTGTGAGTGTGTGGGTGTGTGTTCGTGAGGGAGAAACTAATCGAATTTATTAGAACGACAGCACCAGCAGCAGCAGCAGCAGAGAGTCGTCTCGTGCAATCGCCAGCGGCTGTGGCTCTCCGGATTCCTGTCTGTGGGGTTGGCTCTAACAAAGCACGGCGATATGACCTGGCACGGTCCTCAACATTATTGCCAATATTTATGTTCGCTCCCAGCAGCCAAGCAATTTACTGCACGGTGCGGGAGCCCAGCAACCGCCGGCTTTAACCTCGTCATAATCATCATCATAATCATCTACGATAGCTGGAGTCGCATTGCCCGGAATTCTTCGCATGTAAGCATTTCCCAGGAAAACCTATTAAAGTTTCGTTGGAAATTCATAAGAACCATTCAAAGTTCCCAGAAAAGCCATACTGAATGCGCACAAAAATGATGAAAATATTTAATGGGAACATTTGCTAAAATAAACTTAAAAGAACTATAAAATTTACTGAGTTCAGTCAACGTTAATTTCAGTGATCAAATTGTATTACAAATTATGTTTAAATCCGTTTTATATTATTTTTTTATCTTTGGTTTATGAGAAATGTTTATTATAGTACCAATATACATTGTTGTTTATTGTTAATGATTTGAAAAAATAGCTTCAAGGCTTTTTATGTTTTCATGATTATTAACTTGGTTTAATTTGAATTTTTTGAAGACTTTGAAAAGGGTTAAGAAGGCTATGAAGATGTGACATAGATCTAAGACCTGCATTTGCCTCAATTTCTTTCTTGTTCTGGGTAAAATCAAGGGTATGGAAATCAAAGGAAATTAGTTTGTAGCTTGAGAAGGCGAGTTAGCATCGCATCCTTTTGTTCCGTTTTCCATTGAAAAATTAAATTGTCACGAGTGCCACACACACAGTCACTCACACCAAAGGAGAACCACTGACACAAGCACAAAGCCATTGACGTTCGTTGGCACAAAGCAAAACCACAATGGCGAAGGGGGTTAAGGGGTGGGCTCGATGCCTGGCTTGGCGGCCGGTCCACATTGGCCATGTCCTGCCCCGCCAGGCCCGTGTGTTGGTAGTTTGTTTTGTGCTTTGTTCTTTTTATGCCGCCACACACAAAAAGACAAAAACGGTGAAAGCATCGCAGGTAATTTCATTATTCAAATATGTGTGACTGTGGATGTGAGCCGGGCCAGGAGCGTGCTGACTGATTGACTGGCTGACTGACTGACAGACGGACTTTTTTCTATGACTGGCACTTCGGGAACGGACCGGACGTGGAGCGTGGACTATGGTAGAATCGGATCCAGTCCTCGAGGAGGTGGGGCCCACGAACAAAGGCGCTTCCGCTTTCTGCTGCTTCCGTGGCTTGTTTATTTGCACTTCAATTAATTACTCTCCAGCTCCCCCACTGGCCGCCGATCTATTAATTGCAAATTTCATGCATTCTTTATGGTAATTTGGCTCGCAGCTTTTGTCAAATTGTTTTTCGTGCCTCATTAAGTGAGCCCGCCACCGCCACCGCCTCCTCCTCGCCTCGCTCCACGCCCCGTGTCTATCTCTGTCCAAGGACAGAGCCTGCGGCAGGGGCGTTTAATTTGTTTCAGATGACTTTTGATTATTTTAGCAATTGGATTTACGGCCAGCCATAAATAAGTATATATTACGTGCGACCAGCGAGTTGTATTAGCTGTTGAAATGCTTTTAATTTGAATTTAACCATCTGGAAGCCGGAATAATTAATGACAGTGGAAAAAACGTGGCTCTGGGCCGAACTAAATAACAAATTCAAGGTCTCCTTTAAAGGTCCTGCTCAGCCAACCAACCACCCAATCGAAACTGCTCACAAACCGCAAATATTTTAATCAGGAATGGGTCTTGCCTCTTGCCGCTTGAGGAATTTCGACAGTTCGGCCAGATCTCAAAAAATCAAACCCCAAATGAAGATGCAAACCCACAACCATCGGAGCTGAACACTTGGGCGGTAGTTTGGGGCTTCGTTTTGGGTGATTTCTGGGAGCATATGCCAGGGGTCACAACTCGTTGGGCAGCTGGCAATAAATTAGCTTCTTGGCCCAACGATTTTCGGGCGTGCTTCTCCGGCTTTTTTCTTTAATTTTCGCCTGCTGTTTTCGGTTGGTTCGGCTGTGAGTTCGGTTATAAATTTGGCCGTTTAGCTTCATTTATCAGCTGTGCGTCGTCGTCTGTGTGTGGGCGGAAAATCAATAAGCATGTGGCACTGTTTACGCCAAGTTAAGCCCCCTGCCACGGGACTCTCTTCCTAATTCCATTTTTGACAGCAATTAATCAGGGCCCGCGCTTGCGTGCAATTAGTGATGCTATAAAACGCCATAAATTGTTTTATGCTGCCTCCTAATGGAGGCGTTCTTAAAGACGAACCAGAGGGAACCCCTTTTACGAGGCGCGTGCATGAAAAATTCAAATCACTTGATTAGTGGCAATTAATTTGGCCAACGCCATTGCGTAAATCACTCAGCCGGCGAGAGTAAATAGCGAACAGCAAACAGACATGTCATGAGGCCTACCCCAAAGGATACTCTGTGTTCATGCGGCCAAAAGTCCACGTTATTACGCCTGTCAGGTCGTGATTAACCACTGTCAACTTTGCCTGGCCGAAAACTACCCCTATCGACTTTGATATTAATTGGTTCCGACCCCAGCATTACCTTTATCGCGATTTTATCACAGTATACACGACGAGGCATTGTTGTTTCCTGGCTTTGTGCTCCAGGACCTCTTGTTTATGGCTCTAGTTATGGCGGGTGTTAATGGCTCGTTTGCGTGCCCCACCGCTAGTTGTTTTGGCCTTGCCTTGGTCCTGACTTTACACAGAAAAAACATTTCCGACAAAAAATGCCATCAACATGGTAATTTATTCTTGAAGAAATCGCTCTTATATGACTTAAAGTAGCACGAGACTCTAAGAGAATATAATCCTGTCTCTGCTTAGTTTTTTTAAAAGGAGTAGTTTAAGAACCGCGGCATGTTTGTACCCTATATTTAAAAAAATTTCGGATAAAAGATTTTGCCTATGAAATGTTTAAAATAAGTCAAAGCTCTTGTACAAAGTATTTTTGTCTCTTATATTTCTGTGTTTCCGCTGGCAATCAGATTGTTATCAAACAATAATGTATTTTTTCTCGCTGTGGATTGGGCTGTTCAATTTGTAACTAATACAATTGTCACTCACATATCGCCGACATCTGGTGGATGGCGTTCCTCGGGCCCATTCCCAGATATGTATGTATACCATCCGAAGCACCTAAAGTTGGGAGCAGCCGCCATCACTCACCGCAATTGTGTTGTGTGACAAGTGAATTTGTCACTGGCTGCTCAAGTTGAAACAAAGCCAAGGCCGGGCAACAACAGCTAATGGCTTGTATTTTGCCCGGGAAATAGCCTTTTGGGGTCGGGGGAAATTTGAATTTATGTCCGGGGCAAGGGGGAAATACTTTCATTTGGAGCTGCCACAAAGCATTTCCGCCTTGTGGCACACACATAATGCAGAATCTGAGTGGCGTGCGCCTGTGTGTACTCGTCGTATGTGAGTTTCTGACAATGAGTGATGTCTTGTATGGACCTTGGTCAACACCAGGAGACACTGCCGGCGAAAAACCATGTAGCAGTCGGACCATCGTGATGGATAGCCACATATTAGCTGTCTAATGCATACTGCAATTACAAAATATGGTGGTCTATTAGTTAATAGCCTCCGGGAGTGTGTTTGCTGCAAATAATCATATTCTTGTGGACAATTTGGATGCTGTTTAGCTAATTGTCGCTTATCATGAGATGCCGCAAGAGATAATATTCTAAGATAATTATAATAGTTTCAGGAAAAAACTTCTGCTTATTTATTCTTACGTTTGGAATTTAAAAATATAATTATTTAATATAATGATATATTAATATTGTAAAAAGAAAGAAAACAAATTAAACAAAAATAACATTTTTAAAATTAAATATTATTTTTTGAAAATTGCTTGCTAACGACTGTGTTTAAGTAATAAACACATATTGTATAATTTAAACACACTGCACAACAAAGTAAAAAATAAATAACAAATAAAGAATAAAAAAATATATGTTTTCCGAAGTTGCCTCCTGTGAGGGTTGAACTCACGGCCTTTGGTTTACGAGACCAACGCTCTACCACTGAGCTAAAGAGGCGATGCGAAGAGCGCCGCCAAATGCCTATAGAAGCCAACGCTAAGAGAGGCGGGAAAGCAAGGAGAGATAACGAGCAAAAAGAAAGAGAGAGTGCGAGAGGGATGAAAAAGAGAAGATCGTGACTCATTTTATAGCAATTAATTATTGTTGAAAAAGTAGTTTGTAATATAACTACTAACTACTAGTAAAATTGACAACTTTAATAAAATATAAGTTAATGTTAATTGTCTTAAATATTTGATATTTAAATGCTCCTGCAAAAGTAGATGCCACACAAGAAAATATTCCAAGATGAAAAGAATCCCACAAGAACTCTTCAATTAACTGCTTTCAATTTAAATGTAGACATTCTGGGAATTAAATATTCCTAATTATGTTTTATTCAGAAATGAAATTTAACAAGAAGGAATTTATAAATGAAATTCCTGCCATTGAGCATGCGCTTATTCGTCGCTCTCTCCACTTTCTCACTCCCGCCCTTTCTCTGGACGTTCGTTTCGTATGTGCCATTTGGCGGCCGCCAACACGTAGCCTCTTTAGCTCAGTGGTAGAGCGTTGGTCTCGTAAACCAAAGGCCGTGAGTTCAACCCTCACAGGAGGCAACTTTGGAATTATAAACTTTTTATTTGTTATTTATTTATGTATTTTTTTTTTTTTTTAGTTTTATAGAGTGTTGATATAGTATTATGTATTTCCATCGCTTTGGTATGCCAGGGGAACCCGTAGGGTTGATGGCTATCGGTCTGGCATTCCGATTGGCGGAGGAGAAAATTGCGTGAAAGCCATAACTAGTTACGTTGCTCTTCTTGGCCTCAAGTGTTATTTTATGACTGGCGTACTAACGCACACACTGCACTGGCCGGGCGCACGTGTAGGCCTTTAAAACTAACGGCAAATACGAGTTGTAAATAGGGTTTCGGGGTCTGTATGGTGAATGATGCTGTCATTATGGCCATGTACATACATATCTGCGTGGGAAGCTGGGCGGGCGAACATATGTGGACGTGCAATCATTATGTACTCTCCCTTGTACATACTTACGTAGGACCCGACATTTGTGTACGCGCCTCTGGTTTGTTTGTGTTTGGCCGATATTAGGCAGAATGTTTGCGTCGACATAAAAGACGGAAATAAAAGTAAATTTAAGCAAATTGCAAACATGGCAACCAATACGACGCACAGAACTTGACCAGCAGCAGGCCGAAACTTATCTTAATTGCAATTATCGTGCCTCATTTCAGATAAGGATAAATCAATAAGCCTATTAAGTGGTCGCACTTAATTTATTACGAATTTGGTTTATCTTTGCCAATAAAACTAGCATGGTTTATGGTCAAAGCACCTTCTGACCTTACCTAATGAAAATCTATCTGGTTCTATATGCCTGGATCTGAAGGCTATGAATATTTCAGGTATCCAGATCGATAGGCTGAATGGCATTGCATTAATTTTAAAGGCAAGAGTCTTGAAAGCCTCTCTGATTTTTAATTACTTTAGGTTTTGGTAAGTCAAGAGCTCAAACGCATTGGTTCGGTAATTATCCAAAAGTTTGATACTCAGCAGGAGCCTGTGAAATATTTCGGCAGGCTTTTAACCTGGGTTAAATAACCCTTAATTTAATACTCACGTACACTCAGCCCGAGCTATGGTAATTAATGAGGGCCCCGGCGAAGTATGCCACACGTTTTATGCGGCGCCGCAATAAAGTTAACCACAAGGCAAGTTAAGCCACAAAAGCTCCAAGTGCTGGCTGGTATTCGTCACTAAATGAGATGCCATATTGAGGGCAGCTTTAAATCTGGCCACGACCTATGTTAAATTCGTATTTATGAATTAATAAGACACGCAGATGACACTGCCGCCGGTGACGACGAGGCTTGTGCCTTTTGTTGGACGGCCATAGCCTCCAGCTAAGGGACAGCTTTGCCGCCCTACTCCTCTTCCAGCTTCCAGACTAATTGAAAATGACAGGGTGCCGCCTTTCTTCTGTCGCTGAGCACCGGGGGAAATGTTAATCAACGGGGCAACTTGGCTATGGCAAAATCAAATCAAGGTAATTTACCGTAAGAGACAAAAAGGCATCATTTCATTTCCCCGGCTGAGAAATTGACAACATATCCGCCGCCTTTTCCCTCTGTGCCTGCGAGTGTGTGGGGTTCTGTGGTGGGGTACAGAGAGAAAATGGCCTTTAAAAGATGTAATCTAAGCTTCCTTAAAACATTTATAATAAAAAATTTTACCAGGACTCTGTCAGCATTATTGAAATGATATATTTCTCTTTCAAATATTTTAATAACTACAACAAAACCATTTTCAATTCAACCAGATATACAAACACTGTAGACTTAAGCTGTGTAAATAACTATAAATATTGTATGCGCCCCAATACTACCAGTTTTTTACATTTCATTTAAAAACCCTTTGGAAATGGCATT
>JAEIIH010035655.1:0-11084 GCA_018904745.1 Drosophila orosa
TAAATATATCAAAACAGGATAATTATTTATCACAATGCTTTTCTTTATGTCAAAGTTTTTAATTAATAGAAATTTTCAATTGAATTGAGTGCGATTTTTTTTTTTTCACCGGGAAAAAAAGGATTTTAATTTAAATGTTTTCCCACCTTCGCTCCTTTGGTGCAATTTTTTTCCCCATATCGTTCGTTTGGTGAAATTTTTATTTGGATTTTTTAGGGGGAATTTAACTGTTTGAGATTATTTAGGAGGAAAGTCAAATTTTTATCTGGCAGCACTGACCGGACTTGCCATTCACAGCAAAACGATAACGATTGTTGGCATTCGCACGGCACGAATCGTACAGTACAATTTACATTGCAAAAAATCCTTAAACAAAGTTTTTAAACAATTAAAACCGAGCAGTTTACGGCGTGTTATTAGAGAACCAGCCCAGCGTTCGCCTCCCAACCGCACCAGAGCGCGCGACCTTTCCGTTTCGCCGAGCAGCATCGCCAGAAAGAGGGTCGACGACGGCAGAGGGGAGCAGAGAGAAAATGTCACGCAAAGCAGCAGCAGCAGCAGCAGCAGAAAAAGAGTGAAGAAATATCAGAATCCATCATCGGTCGAGTCGGGCTCACCGAAAACACAGCAGCCAGGGTGACGCTCCCTGGAATGGTCCACAGCCAGGTGAGTGTTGCGTGTGCGGGTGCAGGTACAAGCAGTCTGCGAAACAGCGAAAGTAAGAGACAACAACGGGCTGTTCTCTGCTCTGCAGTTGTAATTCACAGGGACAGACACCTGCGAGCGCAATGCGAACAACGCCGATCCTGGCCAGGCCTGCGATCAAACTCAGTCCCCAGCGTTGGCTTGGATGTCGTCGGTAATTGGTGCTGCCTCAGTTGGGACCCTCCTCGCAATCCGCTGGCACGATGCAAAGCCTGGACTCCTCATGCCAAGAAGCCGACGTAAGACCCTGACCCTGGCTCTGATTCCCTTTGGAGCAATTCGAGTTCTCCGACTAATTCTCTTAACCTCTTGACCCGATAGTTTATTATAAATGACACGCTCAAGAAGCTAAAGGGCTCCAACAACGCAGACCATGCCTCGGGAATAGCACACACTGTGGTCCAAGCGCACGGCTCGGGTGTCCACCAGCAGCAGTTCGTCCAGTTCCAGACAGCGTCCTCGCCCAACCATCAGCTGCAGGCGCAGCAGACGCAGTCGTACCACCATCTACACTCTGGGCTTCACCATCCGCCGCAGCAGCAGCAGCAGTCGCCCGTCACGGTCACCTTTGCGACGACCAGCAAGTCGTACCTGGAGGCCAGCCTGCTGCAGGCCATACCACAGATTCCTGCCCAACCGCCCATCTGCATCTTCGATGACGACGACTCCCCCACCGAAGGGGTGGGGGCTGGGGGCTCCCTGGGCCTACTCACGGAGCCCACCTCGGCCACGCCCACCGGACTGCCCACGGCGATCGCTCCGTCGCCTTCGTCCTGCTCGTCATCCACCACGACGCTGTCGAACTTCAACTCGATCACGTCGCCCTCCCCAGTGGTTCCCGACTTGCTCCTGTCCACGCCGCCTGGCGTCAACTCCAGCCTGAGCCTCGGCCTGAGCCTGGGTAACAGCTCGACGGGAGCGACGCCTGCTGCAGCAGCAGTGACGTCTAGTAAAAAGTCGGAGAAACGTCCGCCCTCTGCAAATGCATCTTCCGGTGGCGGTGGCGGCGGCGGCGGCGGCCACCATTCGCACCATCATCACCTCCACCAGTCGCATAACCACCACGTCCTGGCCTCGCCCACATCGTCGCCGAACAAGCGCCAAAAGTCCAACAGCAGCAGCAAGGAATGCAGCTCCTCTAGTCGCAGCTCAGCTCTACCCTCCTCCGTCGCCAACACATTGTCGGTGCAAGCAGCGCGTTCCGGCACTGTCTCCTCCAATAGCCACAGCAGTAGCAGTTCCTCGTCGAAGCCTCCCTCCTCCTCCGTCGCTCAGGCGAGCGGCGGCAGCAAGTTCTTCAACCTGCACGAGAAAATAAGAGATCTGTATCTGCAGCTGCTCAGCAACGACCTGAACTACTTTGCTGAGACCGGGGTGAGTTACCATCAGTCCCAGCGTGTGGGGTCTCCCATGCTCTATACTTTTTCCCTTGCCGAATTACAGCTGAAACAGCGGACGCGCTCCTTCACCCTGGAGCGACTGGTGGAGCGGGAAAAGCTCAACACAATCGTCGTCAACCTCTATCCCGGCAACAAAGGATACTCCCTGGCCCTGCACTACGACGAGCACCTGATGCTGAACCCCCAGACAAACGAATGGTCTGCCTCCGGCTCGAAGGATGAGGGCAGTGGCGAGAGTGCGGGCACAGGAGTACAGCGGGGCGGGCGCAGCAAGACGACGAATGCCGACGAGAACCAAGTCAAGGCGGAGGCCGGCCAGGCCAAGCAGGACTACAATTTGGTGGAGGTGCTGCGATGGCCATACGAGAACGACCTTTTGCTGCAGTGCATCGATCGCGAGATGCTGCCGGAGTTTCTAATGGATCTGCTCAGTGCGGAGACCGTCAGTCTGTCGGACGGCGGCGAAGGGACACGGGTGTACGTGAAGCCCAGCGTGTTCTACGCGGGCTGCGTCATCGCGCAGATCCGCGACTTCCGCCAGACATTTGCCACCTCAACGAATATCTGTGATATGAAGCACATCCTGCTTAGGCCAACGAACGGCACCCTCTTCGCGGAAGTGCAGCAAATGGGCAGCCAGTTGCCGGCGGAGGATAAGCTCGCTCTGGAGAGCCAGTTGGTGCTGGCGACTGCGGAGCCGCTGTGCCTGGAACCGGATCCAAGCATAGGCAGGCAGGCCATCAACGCGCAGCACCAGCGGCAGCTCTTCAACTCCCACGAGCTGCGGCGCCAGATGAAGAAGTTTACCCAGACGGCCATCAATCGAAAGCGCAAGCTGGACCAGTTTACACATCACCACGGCCTGGAATTGTGCGACTATCTGGCTCGCCTCCGCCAGCGGCCGCGTGCGGGGAGTAGCAGCGGCGCCGGCACCGCCACACCGGCCACAGCCCCCACCAACAACCCGCTGGTTGGGGCCATGCTCTCCTCGTTCACTTCGAAGGTGCCCCGGCGACCCCACGAGGTCATCCGGCCCATTCGGCCGCCATGCCTGGACTATCCCGCCAATCTGAAGGTGCCCGAGCACGTGATTAGCGTAGAGAAGTACGCCAAGACCTTCGAGCCCCTAAACGAGTTCAGCGAGGCGTGCAAGGACGGCTGCCAGCCCAACTGTCGCCACAACTTCCAGCCGCAGCTCGTGGAGGAGTACGTGCTCGAGACGGAACGCGAGGCGACCGAGGGCCGGCGGGCGCTGTACCACATCAAGCTCTCCATCTTTCAGCGTCCCTCCGATGCCGAATATCTGGGCGAGCTGTACGTGGACCGGGACTACAGGGAGGGCGAGCGCAACGGAGAGTCGTGCCGCTTTGCCTTGGGGACGCGGGTCCATGCCAATCGGTACATTCAACAGTTCCGCGAGATCTTCACGGAGGAGGGGCGCAAGGCGGTCAAGATCACGCACCTGATTCCCGGACATGTGCCAATCGTGACCCATACGGGGCTGACGAACGAGCAGCGAATCATTTTGCAGCAGCAACAGCAGCAACAACAGCAGCAGAGGCAAGCTCAGTTGCAGCACCAACAACAGCCGCAGGCGCAGCCGCAGCCACAGCCACAGCACGTGGCTGTTGTGGGTAATCTTCCCCAACAGCAACAGCAACAACAGCAGCAGCAACAGCAACAGCAACAGCAACAGTTACCCGCCACAGTGCACCATGTGGCACTTCCGCGACAGCAAATCATGCAAAAGACTTTAAATCTGGCCGGAGCCAATGTCATAAACGTGCAGCAAAGTTTCCGGCAGCAGCCAGCACAGCAGCAGCAAACGTACACCATTGAGGCAGCCCAGCAGCAAGCAGCAACACAAACTGCCACGCAGCAGCAGCAGCAGCAGCACATCCAGCTTCAACAGCTGACCACAGGCCTCAGCAATTCCTCCACAACCACTCATCAAGTGAGCCTGAGCAACGGTTCCCTGGTTCTAGTACAACAGCAGCCCCAGCAGCAGCTGGCGCAGGCCCTGCAAAACTCCGGCATCACCATCCAGCCGGCCACCATCCAGCAGCAGCAGGAGAAGGCCACATCGGTGGTGGGGGCTAATTCCGCACTGCGTGCCCAGCTCAACTCTAGTGGGCCAATTCTGGTAAGACCACCACTTTGGAATGTTCAATTTCTATACTGATTTTATCTTGTTTCGTAGCAATCGCAGTTAAAAGTTCAGCAGCAGCAGCAGATCATGCCGAAGCAACACCAACAACAGACAACTGCCACTAGCAACACCAACAATAATAATACTAGTAACAATAACAACAATAATAGTAATAATAGTAACATGAACAATAATACGGCCATACATCCGAATCCTGCTATAAATGCCATAGTCAACAGCATTATGAACTCTGCCAACCAGTACCAGCAACAACAGCAACAGCAGCAGCAACAACAACATCAGCAGCAGCAGCAGCAGCAACAACAATGTAAGTTAATGATGTCCCTTCTCCCCAGTGCAAGATGATACTCACAGACATGTGTATTTCTTAGCGGTCATCAACAACAGTGCTGGAGCGTCCGGCGGCAACAATGGAAGCAGCACTGCCACACTCAAAAACTCTAGCAACGCTTCGATTCTCAACCTGCTCAACAGTGCTCCCGCCGCAATGACCAGTACTCCGGTGGCCAGCGGCACTTTCACATCCTCCACCACCGGGCAGCAGCAGCAGCAGCAGCCGCAGCCACAGCAAACGCTGACGCTGGTGCAGCAGCAACAGTCCACTCCCGCCACCGCCGATGCAGCCACAGCTACATACGTACAAGCCACCCGCGGCACGCCGACGCTGGTGAGTGCCCAGCGAAAGCAGCAGTCGAGCGAGGTGCTGCAGAACCTCCTGAACGCCAACAGAAAAATCGGGGGTGGGACGACCACGTTTCGGACAAACTCCGCCGGCAATTTGATAGCCGTCAATCTGAACCAAGCGGCGCAGTCGCACCACCAGCAGGCGGGTGATGGTGGGCAGACCGTGCGAGTATCCATGTCGGCGCTGGCCTCGCAGCTGGCCTCTCCGCCAGCGGTGATGACGAATCCAACCACTAGCTACACGGTGATCTCCTCGGGCAACAATGCTGCGACGGCTGCAGCCTGGATTCAGAGTCCCACTGGGCCGGTGCAGCAGCGCATACTGAGCTCGCTGAGAAGGGACAGCACCACGGTGCCGCCCAACGCGATTGTGGTGGGAATGGCCGCACCATCGCCGGGCAGCGATTCGAATGCTTCAAATGCCAGCGGATTCGCGGTGCCCAACCACTTGGCATCCACCTCAAGTGGCGGTGGTGGCGGTGGTGGAACCTTGTCCGCCCTGCTCACCAACGCTGCTACGCCCTCGCCATCGGGTTCGGATCACTCGCAATCGTCGCAGACGCACCAGAATCAGGCGCTGCTGGAGCGTCTCAGCAATGTGACCTCCAACGTGTCAGCAGTGTCCATGCCGCACATGTCGCCACAGCAACCATCGGCGACGCAGCAGTTTATTACCAAAACCATAGTCCACTCTCCCGCCACCTCCTCCATACACTCGCCAATGTCTAGTCCGCACCCGCAGCCGTCTGCCTCGCCCCAGCAGCAGCAGCAGCAGCAACAGCAGACCACCGCTACTCTAAACCTGCAGGGCATCAATCTGTCGCAGTTGCAGGGAGCCATGGCCAACTTTGCGGGCCTGCAGAATGTCCAAGTGCAGATCCCAGGATTCACGCAGCCCATTTCCCTGCAGTTTTCGGGAAACAGCATTCAGCAGCAGCCGCCCCAGCAGCAGCAGGCGGGTAGCGTGACCACGGGCACGGGCACAACGCAGGGCCACCAGCGCAGCGTCCTAGTATCGGTGCCGGTCTCCAGTCACCAGCAGCAGGTTCCGCACACCATAACGCTGCAAACCCAGCCGGCGACGCACCAGCAGCAGCAGCAGCAACACGCGCCGCCCACTGGCACCATCGTCAGCCTGCCCTCAACAGTGGCTGGTACCCAGACGGTGGTCATCACAAACAATGGCGGCGGTGCAACCGGCAGTGGGGCAAGTGGCAACGGCGGTGGCGGNGGCGGTGGCGGCGGCGGGGGAGGAGCAGGCGCCGCCACCGCCATGCTGACCCTTCCCATTGGTAAGTACAACACATTGGTGAGGTGAACCTTTTGGTGCAGTTTGCGCCCCGTGCAAAGGTGTCTCGGCCAAGCCGAAGATGTGAGTGACTCAGGATCCGGTTTCTTGTTGAGATCTTTATTTATACTTGCACAATATTATCTATACAGTAATTTCTGTTTCTTTTAATTGAACATGCTTAATTTGGTTCTCTTTTGTTTCTGTTTTTGTTTCGTTTCTCGTTTTCAACAAACCACAACATAACACAACACAAACCCGATAACAACTCGATTCGATTCGATCCCCCCATGCCACTAAACCAAACCGTTCAATGTGTCTTGTGTGTGTTAACCCAAAATGCCATGCCATCAGTTTGAAATTGGAGAGTCTTCATTATTTTCATATAACCATGACCTTACCACTCTTCCTGTCGTCCGCCTTCAGGCCACTGACCACTGACCACTGACCACGACCACCGACCCTCGTCATGTCTCATTGCAACCAGAAACAACCAAACAACCAAACAGCCAAAAAATCTCCCCGCACACCCACGTTCTGCTCTCTCTGCTTACAGCTCAAATAGTCGGTGCGGGTGTACAAAAACTAAATCCTCAAACAATACGTACCTCAAGTGTTGGTGGTGGTGTAGGGCAGGCTCAGTCGGGAGGCGGCAGCACGACGGCAGCCATCCAGCTAGTGGGCACGATACCGCCGCGTACCCGTAACGTCCAGGTGGTTGGCACCAAGCAATTGGCGCCGAACAGGCAGCTGATCACCGCTCAACGACAGATAGGCGGCTCTACGCTCAAGATAGCCACCACGCCCGTGAATGGTTAGTAGCATTCGGTTACTGCTCGTCCTCGACAAGCTCACCTCACATTCTCTCTTGTCAGCAGCTGCCAATGTGGTAACTAGCAGCGCCAACCTGGGCGCCGCGTCCATTGTGATGTCTACTCAGAAGCTGCAGCTGAAAACAGTGAAGGCGCCCATGCAGCATCAACAGCAGCAGCAGCAGCAGCAGTTGCAGCAACAACACCGAATACTCAACCAACAGAGCACCGCCACGGTATCGTCGCAGACTCTGCACAGTCCCAGCCAAGTGCAGATGCAAGTATCGCAACAGCAGCAGATGCAACACATACAAATCGCAGGACGGGCCGCAACCGCCTCTGGCGCCATCAGCCAGCGGACGCTGACGGCTCTGGCGGCGGCAAAGCAGCAGCAACAGCAGCAGCAACAACAGCAGCAACAGGCTGCAGTCAATCGCCGGCGCTCCACCACGGATGCGACAAAGTAGAAGCGTTACCAGTAGAGGCGTGCAATTTGCTGTATGCGGAACGGGACAAACTGTGCTACGCGTTATGCATTGCTTGATATTATAGTTTATGCAAAGACCGTATAATAACAAGATGCATAACGCCCATACATTTGAATTGCCATAAACTAAGTTTGTGCCCCTCTAGGTGGCTCTAAGTTGAGAGAGTAAAAACATGAGAATAGAACGTGCTTCCATGTATGATAATGCATGTGCGTATATGGACACACAGATCTAAAACTCTCGAAGAGCATTAGTTTCTAGAGCTTTTCTGTCTCTGGATTTTGAAAAAATATTTTAAGAGAGCCTGAAGCCAGCACAAAGAATTCGAGGGCAAAAAAATCGTATGGCTTTACGCATCTTGTTATTTTAGGGTCTTTGGTTTATGGTTACCTCCTATCACTACTATCGTACATACATTGTATACCCCTATACATAGCTATATATATATATGTTTTGATGTGTAATCGTAAGTGTAAACTGCATGAGCAACATGGCGGTGAAATATGGAGCCGAAGAGGAGTTCGCATTGCTTGTGTTAACTGTGTCCCCTTGAACGAAACGAATTAGGTGTAGTAGAGCTCTTACCATACATATTTATCTAGTTGTATATACACACACATATACATATATGTAAAGATATATGTATGTGCAAATTGTTTCAATATGTCCTGCTATTAATCTGGCTCCCCAGTCCCTTTCGTTAGATCCTAAGATTGGCCCCGCAACAGAGCTAATTTGAAGCTGTAAGGCAAGTCATGCGGCTAAAACAACAAAGCAATAATCGGAGAGAAGAAAAGGAAACAAAACAAAACAAAACACGTAAATTAATTGTAAAGAAATTCTTATTATTACGATTACGATTTAACAAGAGCATGTGAACCAGGTTAGGGGTTCATTTTAGTAATTAATCATACGCATATTGTAATTATAAATTAAACCTATTATTGCTAATTATTTAATCAAAGGAGGAGAACACACATTTTAGCTCGTAATGTACAATTCATAGCCTCAACCAATTTAGTACTTCCAATTGCAGAAACATTAAAAGCCGAAAGCAAAACCAATTATACAAAAGTCAACATTATTTAAACAACGTATTCTTAAATAGCGCAATGTACAATGGAACTAGAGACAGGAGACGTGAGACAGGATTGGACAAAGAAGACTGCCTACAGTCGCCGTCGCCGCCGAGTGATTATAAAAAGTGACGTGACGCTTTGTTTGACTACAAAATTCGTTTTTCGACTACGCCAGTTTTTGTAGGATAAAGTTACGTATTTATTTAAGCAACGATTTTATTTATGTTATATAACTTTGCTATAATTGTTTGGCATTGCTCGATTCGATAATTCTGCTGTAAAACACGAAACGATTGCCCAACCCAAACCCCCACAGTACCCGACACACTCAAGCATAATTTACTCAATGTTAATATTAAATAATAAATGTGATTTAAGAAGAATAAAACAAAAACATTACAGACCGTACAGTAAATAGCATAGCGAACGATCTAAAGTCGGAATGGGAAGTGTTACTCAAGCAAAGCGAAGCTAGGAACTGGCCGAAGACCTGAGTACGAAAGTTAAATGCATACTTGATATCGATATACGTGTGGTCTGATCAAATGGTTATTGAAACGCAATTCAAAGATTTATTATTGCAATGCGGAGCAATCTAAGCAGCAGCATAAGCTATTTATATGTACATGTAAACACGAAAGCCACTATTAATATAAATGTGTAATTTCAATTGAATAACTTAACTGCTTATCAAAATACCTGACTGTAGAAACTTTTCATTAAACTGATTGCGATGAGAACTCTTGAGACGAAGCGAAACGAAGCAGAAATAAAACAAATTACGACTAACCGAAGATCAACAAATGAAGAGCCGACAAAGTCAGCCAAATCTCCGTTAATCAATAAAGTGTGAAATCTATACTAACAAATGGAGGCTAAAACTGTGTCTTACGGGGTAACTCCGATATTAGATTGTATTTGGTGCAGAGAATACCTTTAGTAAGGCTGTTAGGTTCGATTCGTTTATTTATCAAGCTTATTTTAGTTAGTCGCGGTTTAATATAAGATTGGGATAGAAACGGAGACCCTCTATGGACTCGTCCCTGCAAACGCTGCCCAGGCGTTCGGCCACCAGCAGCCTCTCCTTGGCCAGCAGAAGGGAAATTCCCAGCTGCTTGGCGAGTTCCTCCACTGCCAGACTCTCGGCTGCTTGAACCTTCTCCAAAGTGTCGACAGCAATTAGGCTGTCATCGTGCGACTCCAGTTGCAGGACTCTAGCGCCACTGGGAAAACTGCGAAGGCGTATGGGTCCACTCAGCTGCTCGCAGGCGTGGAGCAAGTCCTCAGGCGACAGCAACTCCAGGCCCCGAGCCCGATTTATCCGGCAGTAAACGTCGGCCAAAGACATCATACCTCCTTGCTCCTAAGCAAGACAAGACTTCAATGAGTGGGAAGGGATATTTTTTTGTAATTTCAATTCTCACCTCGAGGGGATCTAGAAGCACCTCGCAAATCTGTTGCGCCAAACTGGTGAAGTATTCGGAATTGCTGTTGAAGTTGTCGCGGGTGACTGGATCGTCGATTCCCAGGCTCATGAGGTAGGACTTGAAGCGCACCGTCTCATCATCAGATATCTCGCCTTTCTGCTCGCGAATCTTGCCACTGATGGCCTTCGAGACCCCCACCATGTCCTTTGCCATGGACATTAGCACACTAAGATCCTGAAAGGCTAGCGCTATGTTCTCATCCGTGGCCTTGGCTTTCGCCTCCAGATTCCGCTCAATGCCTCCGATGCCTGTTCTCTTCTGGATGCGAGCTAGCCGGTCGTTGCCAGTGTCCGAGTTCGGGCTGCTGGCCACTTTGTTTACAATGGTCTCGCTGGTCAAGGATATCTCCCAGACGCGCGCATTGAGGGTCTCCCTCAGAGCACTGTGGAACTCAACGCTCAAGCCGTTCTTTCCAGACAGCTTGATGTGTGTAGCACGACTGGTGTCGAGAGGGCCAGGCCCTTTGTCGGGCGATGGCGGTCGCAGGTGCATTATTATGCGGGTCTTTCTGCCAAAGAAGTTTGAGGCCGTCGTTTCTTCGCTGAGCGATATGACGTAGCTCAATGGCAGGCAAAGGGTCACAGCGGCTCGGGCTATTTCGCCCGGACGACCCCAAAACAATCTGTGCGTGGTGAGCACAACCTCGCCTTCTTCAAACTCCGTCTGAAAGTGTAGAAACTTGATCTGAACTGGATTCTATGGGAGGACTGTCCTTTGTACCTTGTTATCCCCATCGAATATTTTCACCTTGTTGTCGCGGCTGACGAACGATTCGTTGGAGCTGAGACGGGCCTCCACATACTCGAAGCGGTTCATTTCGGTAGTTTGTATTTCTGGTTATTCCCTATATTTTTATATCGTTAAATATTTGCCAGCTGTTTTTCAGATGTTGTCATTTTTGAAAGTGTGAGGGCAACTCTGTCATTTGTCAACATAAAGTAGAAATAGTGTTGACACCTTAGCTGTTTTAT
>JAEIIH010035657.1:0-15240 GCA_018904745.1 Drosophila orosa
AATTGTATCAAGTTATTAATTAATAAACCAAATTATCATAGAAACTCCCCTAGATACATACTATCAGCATCCCTGTGAGTTAAACCATGGAGTATCCTCGTCTTCGGTGCTTTGATTTCACTCGTTTTCTCACTCTTGGCACTCAGACAACTTCTTCGTCAGTTTAGTCACTGTTTTCGCATTAGCCATATCAATCTTTATGACCGAAACCGAAGCTAGGTCAGTGCCAGAGCCAGCATCTTCGACCAGTTTGCCAGACATTCGAACGTTCACCAAGCCAAAAGCAAGTCAAAGACAAATTGTAGTTAAACCAAAAGCTGGGAGCTGAGATAACTAAGGATCTCTTAAGTATAATTACATTGTTTTGAGAAAGTTTTCACTGTTACACCTTTTAGCAGATTAATTCACTGACTTTGTTCCTCATTTCTTGTAATTATCTTTTAATGTCTGTGCACTCACTTGTCGTTGTGGATGTTGTTGTTGTCGTGGTTGTTGTACTCGTAGAAGTAGATGTTGTCGTTGTGGAGGAGGTGACAGGCCTGCGCCGGCGTACAATCTGCATACGCTTGCGCTGGTTGGATGCACTCTGCTGGTGCCGCCTGTCCTGATCCGCTCCCACTGTCGCCTGCGGCGGTCGTGCAGCTTCATTGACTGGCAGTGGAGCTGGGAGCGGGAGCTTGTATTGTGCAACCCCGCGGCCAGCAGATGCCTTTGCCGCTGTTGCACAACCAATGGATACGGCAGCTAGAAGCTGCAGCCACAGCAATCTCATGGCGTCTGGATCGGATCTCTCACTTGAGGGTCACTGGTCCAATGACCTCACTTTTGGGAGCGACTGCAATCTGTGGCACCTGCAGACAGCTAATCAGTCATCATCATGGCTAGCAGCGAGCACGGTGGGAATATATGCTGGTGGATTTGTGTTGGCGTTTCGAGTTGGGCAAGCGCGACAACGTTGTTTAGACACCGAGCGACCGCTTCAGACTCCCAAGCTAAATTGGCGAATGTGCAAAACCGAATTTTCGGCAGCGCGGAGCCGCCAGCCAGCCAGCCAGCTGAGATGGAGCGAATCGGTAGCTAAGAGAGCTAAGCGGGGGCTGACCCGCTCTTTTTGCGGCGCAGTGAGGCAGGCCCCAAACTGGTTTTGACTCTCGGCCTAATGGGCTTTTAAGCTGGCTTCCACTGCACTCGCTGCGCTGATCGGATCGGCTGGAGCAGCGTTGCTGCGGACGCCGCTAACCCAGTGTCGTAGAAATGAGGAAATACAGGCCACCGCGCGCAGGAGATTGCTTCCGGCTTTCCAAAAGGACACCATCAATTAAGAATACACAATCGCTTGACAAGTTCGCGTGGGATTCATGCCATGTAACAGAGCTGGCCGCTAGGCAGTAAAGGAGATTGGAAATTGAAGTATAGAGCATTTGTAGGGGTGCATTTTTGGTTTACAGAGCAAGTAGGCCCGAATTTATCAAAGTATTTATAAAACGGAGGTGTTTATGGCTTTAAAAGGTACAATATTGCTGGTTCTGGTACTTTCTGTCTACAAGAAGGTCCGACTTTCTTAAAGTATTTCCAAAACTGAGGTATTTATGCCTTGAAAATGCACAAATAATGCTGGTTCTGGTACTGCCTCGACTACTAAAGCCACAAAATATGTCAATATGGTGGTAAACGCATTGACACACCCAGATTCAAAGTTATTGGCCAATCCGCCTATTAATGTTTATTATTCATTAAAATTGAATACCGGCGTTGCATTAAAGAACCTGTTAATGCCACAGTTAATGGAGAAAAACCTAGAAATTTGAATAGAAAACTCTTTTAAAATGCTATCTCAGGGCTAAAGCTATTTAAAATATAATATAAATACAAATTGAGAAGGCAACGAGTTGTTAGCTATTCCAATAAACGTAGACTTGCCACACATTGAGCTTACTTGTAACATGAAAGCCACCGCTTCAGTTTGCAGCCCGCCAAATAGCGAACCATTAAGATTTGCATCTGCCAAATAGCGAACCATTCCGATCTGCCTCTGCAATTCCAAGCTGCCAGCCAAGAGTTAGTTTTGGGGATGATCCACTCGCTCTGTAGCTTACGAAACCGGTTGTTTTTGCTAAGCTTGACGCTTAATGCGACTTTAGATGACACTGACTGATCACTCTCGAGTTCGTATACAAGTACAGGGAAATGCACACTTTTCCGGCCACAACACACAAATTACAACACTCATTCGAGTACATGGTTTCTTGTTATGGATTTAATTAGATGGAGATTTAAACAAACGGGAATTTTAACAAAGATCCTTCGTGGAAGGCGGCAACTGTTAGAATCCTGCGTGCTCTGGCGTTGTCGTGCGGCCCCCTTCTGGTTTCTTGCTTACGAGATTACTGTGGAATCGATGCCAGATGTTGTAGTGCACACGTTTAAGCTTAAATCTCCAAATGATTATTTAGTTGTTGCTGCTGCTGTTGCTGATGCCGGCATATTAATATACGGAGTCCCCATCATTTGAGACGACTGCGTGTATTAATATGCCCGTTTTGTTTTGAGACACGCTCTAGGCGTGCCTGAAGGTGAAGAGGACGTCTAATCCAGCTGCAAGAAGAAATTCCATTAGTTAAGGGCCATTATTGAGTTTATAACAACTTACCTTCTTGAAGCCAATGTCGTTGGCGTACTCCCTGAAGCACTGACGGCAGATGTTCAGGCCGTACTTGCGGATCAGACCGTGGCGGTTAGAGCAGGCACGGCTGGAAGGTAGAAACAAGTATTAGCATTAGATATGTTCTGTCTAAAATTTGGGCGTCTTCCATGGGCTTGGCACAATAACAACAACAACAACACTACAGCAAAGCGCTGTCGCCGCACTCGGCTGCTCCGCTGCCATGGGCGAGCGTCGCATTGCCTCGCACGGCTTTTAATTTGGCCACCCTCAATTATGGAAACTGTTCAAGATGTTTAAACACGTATTTCCGTACTCAACCGGGGGCAAAATAACAAAAGAGCATTCAGCAAACGGAGTGCAAACAGTGCAGAAAGGCAGGCGCCATGCGTGCAGCGGGCTGGGCGTGATTAACCTCACTTTCTACGGGCATGCCAAAGTGAGCAAAATACGGGTATACGGGGCAAGCATTTAAACAAATTGTACAGCAAACGGTGCGCCAAGCTACGGGCCACTCAATTCTTACCAGCATCGGGAGCCTTGGCCGTATTTGCGGGGATGCGAGTACCAGAGAGTAGCGAAACCCATGTTGGCGTTTTCACGAAAAATTCGAAAAGAAAGAGGATCTAGAGGTGGGAGACACTCGATGGTTCGATATTCGCCCCCCTGAACCACCTATCGATGCGGGACAGCTATCGTCGAATTTTAAGTTGTGTAAAGCAAAGCGTTGTAAAGCAGGAACTGCAAGAGGCAAATGGTTGAAAATGGTTTTCTTCAGCGCTAAAAATTCGCAGAAAATCTAATCTACCATAAAACATATCCGAAACTGTTATGGCCACTTTAGATAAACCGATGGCAAACTAGGCAACGCCAATCGATAGGTGGCATAGCGATGAATCCGCAGGGATGCCACCATGTCGAAGACTACGTTAAAATGTTTTGAAGGTGGAACCGCGGGTCTAGAAAAAAACGAAAGAGGCAGGGAAGGGACGAGCCTCCAGTGGCCTCCAGTCTATCAGGAGGATCTTTTAGCTTTTCATGTCAGACATGTGTGGGAAGGTCGTGTAAGTTTGTTTTGTGTGTTTAAATGTAAACCGCGCTGTTTATAGTGTTGTGAAACGTCGGCTATCGACGTTATTGTTATGTGTGTGACGGGCAAGGGTTAGGGAGCCCACGGCCCGATATTAGGCTAGCCGTAGCCAGCCCATAAAAAAATCACGCAGGTCCTTCCGAAGGACATAACAAAACTTGTAAAAACATCGATGCCTTGATGTTTTTCCATCTCTAGTGGTTGGCGACATTTCAGTGTGGCCAGTTGGGAAATTCTTTAATTATTTTAGATCAAGATAGTTTTTCACAAAGTGTCACAAGCCCAATTGTTGAAAGCCCCAGTCGTATGTTAAGTTTATTTAGTACCAACCTTCTACTAGATCAAAACGGTGTCTGTATAAAAAAGAAAAAATAATTTTTGAGTAAATGTTCGAAGCCTCCAATTTTATGCGCCGCCGTTACCGATTGCCATTGCGCGCGCAGTGTTGAAAAGTGTGTTTGAAAAATTAACGCTTTGTTTTTTTCTTGTACAGCGTCGGTTTTTCAGCTGCTGTTTTGAGTTCTGTTTTTACCCGTTTACCACTTAATTTCCCATTTTTCCCTTCCGCGTGGCCTATTAGGCGTCGTAAGAATAATAGTTATAGCCATGGACGACTCGCGTCGGTCGATCGCGGGAAAGGAAAGTATAAAATAAGGTTTCCCCTGCAGGATAATTGTTCTGATTGTGATCCTGCGTGCTGTGGTATGTTTTAACTCTTGACCCTCTCCCTGCAGATGGACTCTCGCCGTTCATCGATCATGACCAGCGATGAAAGCACTATGTATTTATCCTTTGACGGCGACGACAAGTGGCAGTCGGCGATGATTACCCAGAGCAGCCAGTTTCTGGAGATGCACACAAGCAGCAAGATGGAGGTGGGGGATGACAAGGATCTTAGGCGCGCTGTCCTGAAGGATCTGCACCAGCTGTCGATCGGCCACGATCCGGACCAGAACTCTCCCCTGCGTCCCTTTGACAAGAGTGTTCTCAACAGACACAATGCGTTGAGCTCGACGCCCTCCAAGGACACTGTCCCGGCAGTGGCAATGCCACCGCAGACCATACCGCTTGACCTGACCGGCGTGGATAACAAGGAGAACTCGCACCCGGATGGAGCAGACAATTCCACGCTCTCCAACTCTGACTTGAGTGCCAACACGGTCAAGGCAAACACACTGAAAACCGAGGACGCCACCATGGACGAGGTGGCCGAACAGGAGGTGGCTAAGCCTAGTGTAAGCACAGTTTATCCGCTGAGTGACAATGTGGTTCTGGAGAACATTACCGAAGGTGAGAAAGGCTCTAATTTCTTTGATTTCCCCGTTTCATTCGCCTCCCCTTCAACAGTTTCCAATGAAGAGGTCTCTGTGATGGCCTCGCCTTCTGTACCGAAAGATATTCCTCCTCCGAAGGGACCAGAGGAGGTCAACGAAGTCTCCGAACTGATTGCCAAAATTCTGAAGATGACCACCGACTCTATGGAGCCTTCGACAGTCTCCACCTCAAAAGTGGAGACAGGCAAAAGGCAATCTATGACCTCTTTGTATTCGGCACCCTTGCCGCGTCCCCGTCGCTCTTATCTGCCCACGCGCATGTCTGTGGTGGTCAAGACCACACTGAACAGTCCAGCCCGTAAGCGCCGCCTGAGCTGCCTTCCCGTCTCGCGTAAATCGATCACTGCTGCGGTCCCCTCCCGCAAATTGGACGCTGCCACCAACACAAGTGGCCAGAAGATTGCGCCTATGCTGCCCAAGCAGCCGCCGTCTAAAAGCTCTCCCCTTATCTTCAACTGCAAGACTTGTGCGGCCACGTTCCGCGTTAAGAGCCTGCTGACAGTGCACGAGCGCATGCACAATTTGGCTGAAAACAACCAAGCACCCAAGGCGGTGAAGCGCTTGGCCAGCGGCAGTGTCGCCGCTGGGGTGAGCGGGTTGCAGAATCGCTGCAAGTACTGTGACAAGAACTTTGCCCTGGAGCGCGCTCTGCACATTCACCTGATGGAGAAATGCGACAAGATACCGCCGGGCGAGAAGCGCAAGCTGAAGTACACCGAACTGAACCACGTGAAGAAGGCCCAGCTGCCAAAGTTGGCTGTGGTCAGTGCCCCAGTGAATCCACCAAAGCCCAGCCAGCCGCGCATGAGCAGCATTCCGACGAAGGGTAATTTCGCCACCAAGATTCCTGCCAGCAATTCGGTCAAGAGAAACGCAAAATTAACGCTACACATGAATTTTGATACAAAGTAAAACTGTGGCCCATATTTAGTATTTACAGAAATATAGATTCTCTTGGCCGATGGGTATTATAACCTCCTGTTAACTTCTGTTTACTCATATTTGCAGCCCAAGTGATGGCACCACCGTCCGTGCGAAAGGTGTCCAAGAACGTGGCCCATCTTGGCGTCTATCGCACGCCCACCAAATCCGTTCCCTGTCACCTGTGCAAGCAGTCGTTCAAGAGCATCCTGGAGTTCACCACCCACAGCCTGAAGGTGCATGGAAAGGGCCCGATGCATGCCGATGGGAAAGATGATGATGCACCGAGTGCCATGGATTAAATCAAACGAATTTCGAGTGTAGCCTTAGTCTAGGTCTTAGTTAAGTGTACTTTAATCTCTCCTCTCCTTCCCCCCCTACAGCTTAAATACACATTAACATAATCACTTGGTCTTCTTTTCGGGCGGCGGTTTCATGTCCACTCCCTCGGTTTTAATGTCCAGCGGTTCAGTGGCTGCATTGCTCTCCTCTCCCGCCACGCCAGACTGCTGCTGAACGTTCTGCAGCATGGGGGGAATGGGTGGCGGGAATTTGCGTAGTAGTTCGGCCAGCAGCATGTCCACACGCTGCTTCTGAAACAGAGTGCCACTATTTTCCTCCTTTGCCGCATTGGCGTCCTTCTTGTCCGCCTTGGATTTGTCGGACACTGCAAAGAATTAATGTTTAGGAATTCCAAAAAGGCAAAGATTACCAGGTTTACACTTACAAACTTTGTTGGTGGAAAAGTCCCAGGTGTAACCCTTATTGGGATGATAGCGGGCATAGCTGCTGGCTTCCTCAAAGGCAGACTGCAGATTCACAACGGTATTGAGCTGGGAACATAAACCTTTAATACATGAAGAGTTTAATTTAAGAAAGAGAACACCTACTATGCGGGCATTGATGACGTTGGCAAGATCGGGAGCCTTGTAGACGGTGCCGCCAATGATGTAGTAGTCGGCAATGGGCGTCGCCTCTGAGGGATTGTGGCGGTGCTGTTTGCGGATCACATACAAAATGGGCTC
Source organism: Drosophila orosa (assembly GCA_018904745.1). Taxonomy (NCBI): domain Eukaryota; kingdom Metazoa; phylum Arthropoda; class Insecta; order Diptera; family Drosophilidae; genus Drosophila; species Drosophila orosa. The sequence continues at coordinate 7,033 of JAEIIH010035657.1, forward strand.
GGCCACATGCAGCAGGATGTACTCCAGGCCAATCATGTTGCTAAAAGAGGTAGAAATAAATAAATTTCTGGATGCTTCAAGTTCAAAGGGACACCTACTGCAGGTGCTCCGGCCCCAGACGCTGCATCCGAATGGTCTCGTTGTTGCATATGTGATCGTAGAAGGGATTGGATTTGCGACAAAAGTAGTCCATGACGCTCTGCGGACTGAGGGTGGCCATCATCTGGGTGTCGTGCCAGGAGAGGCGCAGGTGGTCGTTGGTCATCTGTCGGCTAGCCATACTGGCGATGCACGTGTCCCGGTGTCCGGCTGGCGATCTGGGAAGTAATGGTTGCTATTCCTATTGCTATGTTCTCTGGCCCGGCGACGCGACTTTTGGCAATGGCAGCGACAGCGGTAGCGCGGCTGTTTTCTGGGTCAATGACGACGAGACCGCTTCTTTCCGATTCCTATTCCTATTCCTAGCAATCGGTTTGTTTACAAGCTATTTTCGGCAGCCAATTTGAACGATTGAGATGGATTTTTTTTTTGATTTATTTGTTGTGCAATAAATAATTTAGCAACGCGCTGTCGTAAGTCGCTCCTATCCTCACTCGACTCGAATCCTGTAAGTTGGCCGCTAATACTTTGCCCTGTTGCAGCGTTTATTAAATGTGTTTGCTAGTTCTTTGCGTTTTTCGTGCACTTAAAAACAAACAAATAAGTTTTTGTTGATATTTTTCATTCAATGAGTAAGAGTGACCTTAGAAAAGTTTCGAAATATGCCTGCCCTCGGTCATAATCGTTCAGGCATATTCATGTAAGCATAGCTGGTCGCACTGACACCGGCTACAAACGGCACAGTGTGGCCGGTGTACGAGTTTCATCTCACACCATTTGTGCCAGAAATAACAGGAACACAAACATATTTGGTCGCACTATCACATATTTGCAGCAGGTGGACAGTCCCGGCGAAGAAGAAGAAGCAGGAGCCTGCGAAAAAGTTTAAAAATAAACAAATTCCGTTTTAAATCAAACTGATATTCAATTTTCCGGCGCGCAAACATCGCAGCAGCCGCTCACCGCCCAGTCAAGACGCAGCTGCCGAACGATCGCACACGAGCACATACAAAACGGATTAGATCAAAATTTCCGCTCTCACGGATCTTGGGTCGTCGTGTTGCCGTCGCCATCAATATTGGGAATATCAGTTCGTTTTGTACCCTTCGTCGTGGCGCACGGGAAGCAGACGCTGAGCAGCGCACGGCTCTTGCAATGGTAACCAACTGCTCATCCGTAACCATAATCAGTCACAAAATCAATATGTAGCACCCTCCGGCCCCAGTGTACTTGTGCCTCTCCAGCCTTAAATCATTTTGTACAAAGACTCGACTCCTCCTCCTGCTCCTCCTCCCGCATATTAGGCCTTCAATCGTATCACCCGCACAATAATACATATATGTATGTGCGTACGCTTTTGTAGGCGGCCAGTCAAGGTCGCATATACATACATACACGCACGAAAACGTTCTTTTTTTACGCCTGCCTCACCTTGATTTTCCAACAATATTCCGTCTGTGTGTGTGTGTGTGTGTGTGTGTGTTTGCTGTTTCCATGGCTGCACCGTTATTTTTGTTTATTCCACCACCAGAGAGGTGGAGGCATCTTGAAAGTCCCCGTGTAAATAGTCGCCGGTGCGTGTCCAGTGTTCAGTGTCCGCCTTGCTGATCTCCGAACGGAAACGACTCTATTCTATTCTCTTCTAGATTATTGCACACTTTAGCACGTTAAGCGGACTCGGGATCCGTTGCAGATCCATAACACAGTCAGTTTCTAAGAAATGCGCTACATAAAACCGGAGCCGTATTACGAAGTAAACCGAAACAGTGCCAAATCTCTTCCAGCCCCACCGTCCCCCCACTGTCCCTGGGAATTAGTTTTGACTAATCCGTCTCCATTTTGCAGGGGCTTCCACCGTTCAATGTTACCGGCAGCCCATTCAATGTGGTGCCCATCCACAACTATCCGGAGCTGATGAAGGACACCTGCGCCTTGATCAACGCCGAATGGCCGCGCTCGGAAACGGCGCGCATGCGCTCACTGGAGGCCTCCTGCGACACACTGCCCTGCAGCCTGGTGCTGACCACGGAAGGCATGTGCCGGGTGATTGCCCACCTCAAGCTCAGTCCCATCACATCCAAGAAGAAGGCCTGCTTCGTGGAATCGGTGGTGGTGGACAAGAGCTATCGGGGTCAGGGCTTTGGCAAGCTGATCATGAAGTTCGCCGAGGATTATTGTCGCGTGGTGCTCGACCTGAAGACCATCTACCTGTCGACCATCGACCAGGATGGCTTCTACGAGCGCATCGGGTACGAGTACTGCGCACCCGTTACCATGTACGGTCCGCGTCACTGCGAGCTGCCCAGCCTGCAAAATGCCAAAAAGAAATACATGAAGAAGGTCTTATAGACGTCAACGCCAGTAGCTGTAGTGAGATTAGCCCAATTGGGTCATGCCGAGCCCGATCAGCGTGTGGCGGTTAACTAGTCAAATTGGCAAAACGCTTGAATTCTGCCAGCAGAGCTGAACCGGGGCCGCAACCCGTGGGTAACCCTGCCACTTGGCGAGGAGTGCTTCCACGTCCACTGGGGTCGGGGTCTCGGGATGCAGCCAGAGCTTTTTTGATTCCATTACACCGATAAGCAAACACTGTGTTGATTTTTGGATATTACTTTCCGCGTGTATTTTTTAAACTTTTTGGTTCTTTTTGTATGACAAAGGTGACCATTATCCTGCCCCTGCCCCATGTCCCCTTTGCCTGTTCGGTACATGTATAAGGTGTATATGTTAACTTAAAGCCAACTGTTATGATTTGTTAAATAGTATTTGCTCCTAGACGAAAATCTACCTGCCTGCGATGATAATAAGTGGGAAAGAAGCTCAAGTATCTTCCAACGAAACATAGCATATACATAGACATATCGAGCCTTTGCATTAAGCACTCAACGAAGGCAATAACTTCCAATAATAAATCGTGTAGAAAATGTAATTGAAATGCCAAAGAATTGCATATATGTTTTGGTTTCTGGGCGGAAGTGGCGAGGCAACGAGACGGAAACAGCTGTCTGCAGCATGAGCGATGCATCCCCATCGCGCCATCTCGAGATGACAAGTCCAAGTTCACGGCTGCCGACTATCTATAAATTAATGTTATTTTTGCGCAGCCAAATTTGACGGGGGCTCGGACGGGCCCAAATGGTTAATGCCCAGCGTTGCGGCGTCATGCGAAGTGCTTCTGTTACAGAAATAACCCGGGGCAGTGATGTAAGGCGCGCAGAGATCTCTGCGTCTGCCAAAAAAAAGTCTCTCTCTCTCTGGCGGTGTCCCGGGTGCGGTGTGGATAGCGGAAGCTGTTGGATCTGATCTCTAGTGGTGATTTTTTATGGTTACACATTGCTCGAATACCTGAATGGCGTTTGGGGCGACAGGTGCTAATGTGGCGACATTTCGGGCTGGCCGTGTGTCCGGTGCCAAAGCGAATCCACACGTAATTGCAATTAAATGGGTACATTATCTTCTAAAATGGAAAGTTTATTGTGCGCGTGTAGTATATACTGGTTGCGTATACGTAATCGGGGAATCAGGGGAACTGAATATCAATTTAAATGTATTTGTACGACTCGAATGATCATCAGCTGCAAGTGGATATGTGGGGTCCCAAGTGGGCAACCCCCCTAGGCAGTCTTCGGAGTCTTGCCTATGCCGCACACCTTTCCGTAGTGCTCCGGCTGGTCCAGGCTGTCGATGATGAACTTGCCCAGATCGTATTTGGAGACCAAGCGGTAGGGGGCCTCGTCATGCACCACGGTGTAGGCGGTGGCGGGCTCATCGGCGATATGCGGCGGCAGGATAGCAATGTAATCCAAACCGGAAGCCTTGGTTAGGTCCAGCATGCGCTGATGCTCCTCATTCAGCTTGTGGAACACAGCTGGCACCTCCTTCAGGGTGCGCAGCAGGAACGAGGACATGACAATGGAGAACTTGGTGATCTTCTCTTCCTTCATCGCCTTGATCAAGTTCGTGGTGCCTTGGGACAGCTCTGTGGTGGCCTCAAGCTTGTTGCGGGTGCCCAGGACCACGGCCACGCCCTCTACGCCCTCGATGAGGCGCCTCACATCCTCATACTTGGTGGCGTCACCCTTCACCAGCTCAACTTTGGACTTGAATCGCTCCGGAACGGTGGCCTCGGTGCGATAAAGCAGACGGACCTTCAGACCTGCAAGACGGAAGAATTAGCAGCGGTCTGGGGGACACCTCATTGATCCCACGGAAGCCCCTACCTTTCTGCAGGGCGTGATCCACGGCACACTCGCCGGTCATGCCGGTGCCGCCGATGATTGCAATGCGTTGCATAATGCCTGCTCCTTAATGCCGATGGGAATGTAATGCCCAGTGTCCACCCTTGGTCGTGCGTGGTTATCTAGCAAGTTCCAATTCGTAAGTGCCTCCAGCGACTGTGCCTACTCTGCGTTCTCACCTCGCCGGCTGATTCTATATATCTCTCTTTCTCTCATGCACACCAGCAAGCAGGTGTGTTCGTGTGAGTCTTGGAGCAGCGCAGAAAGCGATACTGACAGGGCCAGATACATATGTATAGATAGCTATATCTCTGGTGAAAACAACAATTTTATTTACAAAAGCTTTGTTTGCTTATTTGTCATGGTGATTAATGCTAAAAATTAAAAAGAATTTGAATTGGCGAATCGCGGAATTGTTCAGTCTGCAGCACTGGTCGCCGCGACTAGTGTTGTAAAGTGCTCCACAATGAAAAGTTTAGCCGCCAAAATTTTGTCTACGCCTGCGACTCCTCGGAATAGGGATTATCTGCTGGATTCTTCACCCGCCGCAACGTGATTCCCAGCTTGAGTTCGCTCAGAAAGTCGGTGGTCGCTGGCTTTCGTTCCGGTCTTGGCTTGATGCCGCTTATTGTGGCCGCCTTTTGGTCAACTTTCTGCAAGGATCGGAGGAGGATAATTAGAAATCAAAGTATATTTGCTATAGCTTTAGGATATGGACATACCTTTAATGCTACTCCCTGGCGTATACTGGCGAGGAAGGCGCCTCGGTCATCTCCGCCGGCAGAGGCTGCCGGAGCAGCCTTTGGCTGCGACTTTTGCATAGGCGGCGGTGGGGGAACTCCGGCCATACCAGCTCCAGCTGGTGGAGGCGGTGGTGGTGGTGGCGGTCCACCTGCAGTGGCAACTGGCATGGGAGGCGGCGGCGGTGGCGGAACAGCTGCAGTTGGCGCAGGAGGCGGCGGTGGAACAGGTACGTGACCGCTTGTAACCGCTTTATTACTCTGCATTTGCTTCGTAGGCGGTGCAGCCGGGACATGAGTGTACAGTTGCATGGGTGCCGCCGCCGGCGGTATATAAGCAGATGGTGTCCTAGCCCCAGAAGTTGGTTTAGCCGGAGGAGCCGGTGGCGGCGGCTTGGCAACTGGCGCATACTGCACCTGTGACATCGAAGCCGTCGAATTGGTGTTTGGAACTATCGTTGGCTTTGGCGGCGCTGGTGGAGGAATACGCATGGTGCCTGCCTTGCGCTGCGGCGAAATGGTGGCATAAGTCGCGACTGGAGGCTTTGGAGGAGCCAAGGGCCGCACCTGACGGATGTCAATGGCTGCCGGATAGCCATGTGCGTGCGAGTTGTTCGCCGTGACCGCCGAGGGAGGCGGAGGAACCTTGGGCCGGTTAACCTGGTGCTGTTGTTGCTGTGGCTGGACGTGAACAGGAATCACGGCTCCGACCTCTTGCTGTCTGACGGAAGCTGGAGCCACTGCTCCTGGAGCAGGCAGATCCATGTCCGAGATGTCAACGAAGCGTGAGGTGAGCGAGGCATAGTTGGAGAAGTTCGGTGCGGGCGCCGGCTTCGACGGCGGCGGCGAGGGCGGAGGCGTGATCTGGTTGTTGGTGGAAATGGTGGCGTAGAGTAGCGGCCTGACCGGTTCCTGGACGTGGGTCTTGGCCTGAATATCACTCTTGGAGGGCTGTGGGAGCGGAAAAAGGTTTATTTGCTGCCACTTACTCTTCAAGTGCTTACCATCCACGTATAGTTTGAGTGCACAATCTTCTTGACGACGTCCTGGTGTCGCATGTCGCTAATATCCGCCTCCGTAATGCCCCGCTCCATCATGTACTTCCGCAACACTTTGTCGTTGGCCTCGGCGCTCAGATCGAAAGCGTTCCTTGTGCGATCCCGCGTCACATCGCCGGATACGTGCTGGAAGTTGATGGGGCCGCTGATCTCGTACTTGGAGCCCTTGCTGCTGACCAGGACGCTGGTGGCATAGCTGGGACCGGCCAGGGCTACGGCTGGCGGGGCGCCGGCATACCTGTCCAGGCTATTCGATGAGGAGGAGCTCTTCATGCCGTCAAGACTGCCACTAATGCTGGCGTTGTCTGCGTAGTAAGGCGGTGGGAGGACTGCTGGCGGCGGATGGGCGAACAAGTCGCTGCTCACTTGCATAGACGGTGGCTGGAAATAGAGAAACGGCTGCGTTCAGGACCAGGGAGCGAGCGGTGATGCATATGTATGATATGTAAGGAGGTAAGGAGGAGCAGTTGCTTGTCGCCGGATATTACCACCCAATAACCGGGCGCCTTATTGCTCCTAATTATGTCATAGACGTAGGCGCGCCGCATGATGGCCGGCAGACGATCGAGGTCGTCGGACAGGTTGGCCTTCCGCAGGTACAACTGGAGCATCTCATCGACGCCCTGGCCCCGCACATCGAAGGTCTTGCGAAAGTCAATGGCCCTGCCCTCCAGCTGCCGAAACTCCACGGGCTCGGAGATGTAGGCGTACGAGTAATCCTCCATGGCACTAGAAAAGCGGATACGTAGTGGGGAGCTGCGTTAGTACGGCTGCTAAGGATCGCGCTGGGTGCCGCCCCACTTGGCTTTTGTCTCGGATCTCTCCCCGGCGGCGTGCGTCCACAATATGCCCTCCGGTATTATCTAGTTGCCAATTTGCAGATAAGAGTTGCTGGCGCAACCTGCGTTTTTATCAATTTCGGATTCGGATTCCGCTGGGCCTTCACTTCGCGCTGACTCATCGGCCGGCAAACTCAGAGCCCCTTGCCATAAGGCATACGTGAGTCTGGAACAATGAGAAATTACCGTGTGCACCGTGGAAGAGGAGGGTCCAGGCAGGTACAGCAGAACCAGGGACAAAAGACAAAGTTAGATCGAATCGACAAGGAATCGGAATCGGATCGGCAGCCGGAGAAGCAGTTTGAACGGCACAAAGCAGTTTGGGGGACTGATTAACCGCGGTGGTATGCCATGTTAGGCACTGCGTTTACTCATTTCGCGAACCGCCTTATCTGGAGCCGAGGCACTGATAACTGATAACCGGGGGCCAGTAATCACCTGGGCGGGCGACAACCAAGTCTCCGACTCCGGCAGCGACAGCCTGAGCCAAAAGAAAACATAAACAATCGGCATAAACTATATTTTGGTAGTGGCTTCATGATAAACGCTTCACCTGTCAACTCGATGGCTCGCTTGCAGGTTGGGTAAGTCCAAAGACATGAAAAGAAATAATGATAATGAGTAATGTCTCCACAGAAACCGGAAACTGTCGTCATCCGAATGATATAACCGGCTGTTAATTAGTAGTATTTCCCTTATAACTACATTATAATGGTACATCCCCTTCCAGATTGTGTTTCGAGTCCTCGCAAATACAGAATAGCCAAGATTTTAAGGAACTATACATGTATTTTGTATATATATCAGCCATGGATATCAACAACGCAGGAGTTTGTGCTTGGCGAAGGGAGAAAGGCTTTGGTAATGTCATTTTATTACCATTTTATAACTTACAGAAGATCTACATTTAATTTAATTATAAGACTGAGTTTAGGTTGTCAAAAACTTTTGCAACTATGGTCATCTAATGATGCGGATAACGAACTCTATCCTATACTAAATTTCGAAGATTAAGCGGTTATCCTAATAATATAATTCGTATTAGAAACCCCATGAGTTAAGTATGCTAGTTAAATAAGTATTTGCTTAAAAAAGTCTAGGAATAATAACTTAATTTATCAGTTTCGAACATTATGATCAATTTCCTTAACTTTGTTTATCTTAATTTATAAACTACTAGCGGACCCGGCGAACTTTGTCTCGCCCTAATTCGACGCCATTATATAACCCCAGG
>JAEIIH010035658.1:0-22828 GCA_018904745.1 Drosophila orosa
ACCACTCTAAGAATTTAAATATTTTATAAAAAGGCAAGTAAAGTAAAGATTGATTTAGTTCTATACCCATGAGTATTAATATTTTCCAGGCAGTGCATATCCTTTCTATTTTTTAAAACCTCTCTCAGATAACTTGAAAGGATGCCCCTTTTTGATTGGAATTTTGCTCAACTTGCTCTCGCTTTTCCCCACAATTTAATTTTCGTCTCGGTCAACTGCTCTTGGGCCTTGTACATTACCCGAACTTACTGCATAGTTTACCTGGACCCATGCTTCATTAACATATCTGCATATTTGGCCATTGTCTTTGGCCAAAATCGAGAGCGCCGAGTATCGACGGATATTGGCAATCTCGGGGCACACGTGCGTTCAGCTCAGCTCGAGTCACATCAAAGCTCGGATGGGAATGCTGCTAATAGCAACCGTTTCATAAACTTTTGATGTCAGCAGACCTTTTGCCTGGGCTTTTTTTTTATTCCGAAACTCATTAAAATACCAAAAGTAACGAAACGAAATCAAAAAGATAAACCCGCACGCCAGCAGTAGAGGGACGATTCCAGGAAGTCGGGTGACGGAAGGGAGGCAAAAAACGCAGCTCCCACAGAGGCACATTTTTGTCCAAAGGAATGCCATTTCTCGTGTCGGTCCCCCGGATTTACAGCGGCATTGATTACACCGAGGCAGAGCGGCGGAATGGCAAACAAATTATTACAAGTGCAGTTGGAAAATATGTGGCGGCCACTTATCAACATAATCAACAACAAATACCTGGACACGCCTGAGTGCCGGCGGTTGGCCTTTGTGAGGGAAGCCTATTGACAGCACCCTAGGCGACTTTCAGATAAAAAGACAGGGTCGACCCATTAAGTACTTCGGGAAGGCAGTCAAAAGATTACAACCTACAAATAAATTAGCAAATATACATTACATTTGATGTAGGTTATCCTTCTAAATAACTTTACCTTTAAGATAATTCCTAGTAAATTGTTAAAATAGGTTCACTTAATTCCTATTTAGCCAGAACCCTTTAAGCTTCTTGAAACCTTTCCACCAGGGTATCACTTCCAAGACAAAAAGCGAACCCCAAGAGGTCCAGACCCAGGGAAACACACAAGGTACACCTAGGTTCCAGTGACATAGACGAAGACGTGGCCGCCAATTCCGCAAGAGAGACGCCGACAGTCTGGTTGCTGAAAGACAGACTGTGGGGTCTTCGGTCTCCAGTCTCCGGTCTCCAGTCTTCTAAGCCAAACCAGAAGTGAGTTGTTGTTCGGGGGCTGGGATTGAGATTGGGAACTTTGCAGCTCCCTTTCGGAAAAAGAGATACTATAGGCAGAGGCATAGACCCGACTCCGTCTCCCCATCCTGTCAAATGCTCTGCCTTAATGATGGCATTGATGGATGGATCACACGTAAGCGACAGTCATTTAGTAATTTATCTCGAACCATTTCAAATTAATAGACTCCGGTCTCCTCTGGCCTTTGATTTTGCGATTTTTATCTCACATTAGAAATTTCGCATTGTGTTTTGCTTTTGTTTTTCGTCAAATTACATAAATTTATGAGCCAGGAACTTTCGCCTTTTGACTGTGAGAGTCCAGCTAATTAAGGCAGCTGCCTGGCTGCCATTTACCAAGTGCAGCGCTGCAGTTTCAAGCTCGATTAACTCTTTAATTAGGCGGAGTTTAGTTAATTGGTCGACTGACTTTGCAGCCACATGCAGATCGCGTCGAGTCGTCGAGGAAGGGCCAAGTGAAACGATCCATTGTGCAGCGACACTTGTTTCCTCGGGGGGAGGTCGCTGACCTTCGACGGGCGAGGGGTTCAGAGGTCAAGGCATTAAGGGAAAATAGTATAGATTAAGGACAGGTGCTGCAAGATAGGAGGAAATATTTGGACACTTTTTGAGAAGCCCTCTTAAATGTATGTATTGATTTATTAAACTTGATAAATATTCCTGTATTTTACTTATTATTTTCTGTGAAATATAAGACGATTTTCTCATAACTTTAAAGTGCTTTTCTTTCGCCAAGTTACCTTCTGCAATCCTCTATGCATTGCAATCTCCCAGTTGCCTTCCATCTGGGCCACGCAAATTCCTCGCAGCTCTTTCAATATTTAACCCAAAAATATGGCCACAAACACAGAAACAGAAACAGAGAAAAAATTGTTAGCTACTCTTTGTCTAAGCCACAAGAAAATAAGAAAAAACAACTGGAAGAAATAGAGCGCGGTGCATGCGAAAAAATTCGCGCTGACACTGACAAGTCGTGTGAAGCACACCTGCAAGAGTCAAGCGCCGAGCGACGGATTTCGAGATTTCGAGAGACCGCAAACCGAAACCAGATCGCCGAGGGACGGGGAATGCAAGCGGGGGCAGGACTCTGGCGAATGCAGCGGGGACCGCGGAGCCGCGGCTTGGGGCATGGCATTGCATTCGGCGGCGCACCGAAACATGTTGCAAAATGCAGCTCAGCTGTGCGTTGTCGTGGCCTTAAAACTGGTGCAACGCCATTGGCCTCCTCCTTCGACTCGAGGAGAAGAAAAAATCATAGAAAAAATAATACCCCTTCCTTGGAAGGCTGGCATAGCGCCAAACTAGCAGACAAGTAGCAAAGGTTTCTTGGCTATCCACTGGGGATGCCAAAGAAGGCAGAAATCAAATGTGTGGCAAGAGGAAACTGATCTGGGGATGCCCTTTCGAGGTATCTAATAAATTAAATTACCTTTTTGTAAAATTAATTATTAATAAATTAAATATATTCTACAATTACTTATTATGTATTTATTTTAAGCAAATCCAACTCAGGTTACTACCTCAGAAATGTGAGTAGCAAATGTGGCACCGCTTGATTTTCCTGCCGCAGGCCTTTCGCTACTTGAGCACACACACGCGTAAGTGGAACGAGTGCAGTTCCCCCTCCTGGCCTCCGACAGGATCATTGTCCTTAGCCTCACCGCAGGCAAAGAAGCTGCAAAAAAAAAGAGGAAAAGCGGAGCGTGCACAACAACAAGCAGCCAGGCAGACTCAGACACTGCAATTGGACGAAAAAGAGATGGTAATAGACAGGGACTTGGACTTGATTGCAACAATGTGCCACACACTCAAGATGCGCCAGGTATTCGGCTAAGGCGATAATGTGACAAGGATAACGAGCCAGTCGGACAGCGGAGTCCTGCACCGTGGAATAAACACTATATAATACATATAAAAATCAAGCATTATAATAAAATCTTTACTGGCGTATCATAGGGTTTTTGTAAACAAGTTTGTATATTATTTATATTAGAGTGAAATCTTCTTGATACGTGACTTAGACGGGCTTTAAGCTATATAGTTATGTATGGGTATATATATTTTTTGTTGTATTCTTCCACGTGTGAAAAATACGAGTTGAGCACGTCGCCAGGGGAAGTGGCAGGGGCAGCCTTGTTATCATCCAGTTCCTGTCGCGTCCCCTCGTTCAAGGTGCGTAATGCGCTCATTACGTGCCGGCATCAACATCGCATCCACATGCCACACCACCACTGGCCCTCCTCCTTCTTCCCGTCTCTATCCTTTATTTCCCGGGTGAACTATTCCACATAGTCCAGCTTCTCCTCATCCTCCCTGTGCCGCTGCACCGCTCCTTGGCTTTCAGTTCGGTTTTGGGGGCTTTGTCCCGGCTTCAACACGGCAATGTCATGCCAATTGCATGCCTTTCCCATTGCCCATTGCCGCCTCCTCGGAAAAGCCAGGCGGGGATTCGGGTTGCCGGGAATGACCAATCGGGGGACGTCTGGGAGCCATCCAGTCAGCAGCTAATTAGAGAACCGCCTTTTGTGCCGGGTGATAAGGCAAAAATTGGAATCGAAGGCGAGATTGCGGGCTGGCTTTGATTCATTCCAATGGATGAATGGTATGGCTGAGTCGTGTCTGGCAAATTGATGGAATTGTCAGCGATTTGGTGGTCAGTGGGATGGGTAGAAGAGCTCATGTTCAGGGATTAGGAGCAGCCTTCGTTTGAGAAGTACCTCAGGGATGGAATTTAATAGGATCTAAAAATACGAAAGAGAAAAATATGTAAGGATTCTTACTAAAGATTTGTGATAATTTTTATGATAATTATTCAGGGAATCATTCCCCCATTAAAGAACAGAATTTCCCTTGTGTTTAAGTCAGTCAACGGTTTGATTTAAATTTACATTTATTAAAGAAATTCGTATTTAGAAGGATATGCCATTTTCTTAACTCTTAATCCTCTCTCATTGCTGCAAAATCTCTTATAAGCCACAAAGCTTGACGTGACCCTCGCCAACTGACGGCATCACACTTCCCTTTGGTAACCTTGCCAGAAGTTCAACAACCCAAACCGCAGCAGCTTCAATTCAGTTGAGTGGAGTTTTAGTCCAAGCAACAAAATCAGCATTACATAGTGATGGCAGGATATTAAGCTAAATATCTTAGGGATAAGTAACCAAAAATATAACTTGAGAAAGCTAAAAACTCAGAAATTCTTAGTGTGTTGAATTAAGACTCTATTAAAGCTTTTGCCTCAGAAGAAAGTCAGCATTGCACTGATAAAGACAATAGTAACATATAATTAAAGAGAGCTACAAACTCTAATATATTTTTAATGTGTCATTTTAACAACTAATATATGACAAATACAGATATATTATATTTCAATTGCAACTATCTTAGCACTGCCCATCACTGGCAACATCAGCAACAGCAAACAAGTCCTGCAACATCAGCGCATCAAAATTAATGATGCAGTGAAAACCGCTAAATACCCCGAAATGCAAAAGGGACACCCTCCTGTTCCTTCTCCCCTTCCCTTCCGATCCATCACCTTTGAATTGAGGTGGTCGAGGCAGGTGTTTTGGCCCTGTGCTGTCTCTGGATGAGCCCAGAGTCCGGACACGTGTGACGATGTCCGGAGCGAACGATGGAAGCGGAACAAAAGGCTTGCGGTCGACTGTTTTTGCTGCCGCCGTTGGTCATGTCGGTTATGGCCGGCACTGTACTGTGGTGGTCGTCAATGGAAGTTCATATGTCAAGCGACTTAACAGCAACAAAAACACGGTCAACGAGACAAAATCAATTTTCCTACAACGACGGCAACAAGAGGCGCATTTAAAACGGATTTGTAACGCCAACGAATTATTTACGCCAGGAAAAAAAAAGTTGGAAGGTTGGAAAAAATTAGAGGTAACTGCAGGTGGTACACAATTAACAAAAAAAAGTGTCGAATTTATATGGGGAAGATTTGAATACTCTTTCTGAATGAATGTTGATTGTAGAAAACTCGAAAGAAAATCTTATTACATTTTTATATGGTTTTGTTAATACATAATTATTATAAAACATTGTATTTAACTATTTTTTAGTTTGGTAAGTATAGGCTTAGTCAATCTGAGAAATTAAGAATGCCTTTCGGAAAGTGTAGAGGAAAAGCCAAGGCCAATTGCTGCCACAGGAAAAACTCGGGCTCAAGAACGATAGAACGCGTAGGCGACAGTCGAGATGTAGATTACAGGGTTAAATGGGGGAGAAGAGGGGCCAGAAGAATAGCCAGAAGAAGGCCAGAAGAAGGCCAGAAGAGGGAAGAGCGCGGAGGGAACGCGCCAGGCCAGAGGAAGTGGGCTAACTCAATTGGTCTCTTGGCAAACGCATTATGGGTCACTAAGCCGCACGGCCATTGTCAGACTTTGGCTTTGTCACTTCCCTCGGCTTCTCCTTCTCCTTCTCCTTCTCCTTCTCCTTCTCCTTCTCCTTCTCCTTCTCCTTCTCCTTCCCGGCCCTCTGATTCTCTATTTCTCCCTCTTTCTCCGCATTCCCCGCTTCCCTCACCCTCCCTGCTTGCCCCTGACAAGTGCACTCCGTGATTGACATGCAACACGCGTTCCGGCGCCCACTTTCCCGGACTTGCAGCAGGCGCTGAGGCGCTGAGGTGGAAAGGGGCGTGGCACGCACCGTTGTCGCTTGGTTTAGTTTATAAAACTTGTTATCTCCGAGCAAGAGAATTGCTATTTTTTCTCCAATTCTCTCCAGCGACTGCACTTGAAATAAAGTCTTGGTCTTGGGAACAAAGTCCTCAATAATTGCTAAATTCTATGGGTTATGGAAACCTCAGATAACTAATCTTAGAATTTTATTTATATTACATTCTCTAGAATATTTGAAATAATTAAAAATCATATTTATAAAAATAACTCAAGTAATTTTCTTCTCAATTTTTTCCTCGTGCAGCTGTCTCTGTCTTTGAAGCTGTGTAATTGAAATTACGTGACACTTTGCATATGCACTGGATTTAAATCGAGTTTCCAGTTGGCCATCAAAGCGACTGTAGGTGGCATCAGACGGGGCAGGCTGCCGGGGGACAAAGGGGCCTGCCTATTGTGGCACGCGTGGCTTACTGCAGCGGCGTAGGACTCCCCCGTTGCTCGATGTTGTCTGTGGCTCGGAGAATGCATCGGACCCACGTAGGCGACAGCCCGGGACTTTGACAAGTGCATTCAAGTGCAGCAGCGGCAGCCAGCGGGATTTAAGGGCAGGAAAAACGAGGAGGGAGGAGGGAGGAGGCCCAAACCCGAACACGTGTTGGAAAAGCCATAAAGAAAAATATAAAAGCGAAAAACTAATTAGCAGCAGACATGCCGCGTGGGGAAATAATGCGACATGGGGTTTTTATGAGGTGCGGAATCAGATTTAAGGTTGAACAGAGATATATCCAACGACAGCTGAAGGAAATCAGCCGAGAAGAATCTGGGAAGAACAGTGATAAAGCTGAAGATCTTTTAAGGATTGAGGTTAGACTTTTACTTAAAGAAACTAGATTAATTATAGTTAAAAAGATGAATATGATATTTATAAGAACAATAAACTGTTTATCTGTACTATTTTTAAGAGTATTTAACAGGGAATTGAAGTAATCGTCTAATCTAATACTATACAGTTCTGTTATTTATTAAATAATCTAATGGTAGTACAACAAGCAAGAAAAAAAATAACAAGCCACTATAAGTGTAAAATAATGTAAAAAAAGTTATTGTCAGAAGTGGGATTCGAACCCACGCCCTCAGAGAGGACCAGAACGCTCGATCGAACCCTTGTGCAAAGGGCAAGAGTTTAGCTCTTGAGTCTGGCGCCTTAGACCGCTCGGCCATCCTGACGTGTGGCTCTCCGGCGACAATTGCCCAGCTTCCCCTGGCGTTCTATTTATAGAACGGCAATTAGATAAGCAGAGTCGAAAGAGAAATTGTTAGCATTGCGAGCACAAATATCATATTCAAATGCAAAAGCATGGCAACAGTCACAAATACACACTGGCGCCCGCAACGGTGATAAAAGCTCGGCGGCATCTGGTGTTTGCTCTGGTGTTGGTGTCGGTGTTGGTGTTGCTGGTGTTGGTGTTGGTGGTGGCGTTGGTGTCACTGCCGCCGGTTGCTATGTGGTTAAGTGCTGCAGTTGCCATTTCATGCTCGGCTAAATCGCTGCTAAATCGTAACCTGAGCACCGTTTCCGGCAGGGCAATCAAAACCGGAGCCAAGCGTTCCGTTGCCCGGGGGCCTCATCATAAAAATCACCCAAAACCGCAGCCCAGCCAACAACAAAATCACCGCAAACACACACGCACACAGAAATATTGGAAGCACTGAGAAAAAATATTCAAGACAATTGGGATGATCTAGTTTTTAAGTATTTATACTTATCCTATACAAATTATTTGGTTCTGGCCTATACTTTATATAATAATCTTTCCTATTTATAAATTTCATTCCCTTACTTTCTATTAATAAAATCGATGCTTTTTTTAAACAAAATTTACGTATAATAACAATACGTCTTACAGGACAACTAGAAAAATGTAATTTCAAAGCAATATTTATTAGTCTTTCTTTAAATAAATATTTTAAAATATTTATACAAAGTCTACTTTAAATACAAACTTATTAAAATGTTTTTCCTATGCATTTTTTAATTAATATCCTAGAAAATATAAAATATTTAATTAGTAACTTAAATTTTGGTGTATATTTTGATTACTTGGATTGGATTTACCTTTCTCAAAGTGCACACACCTAATATACACACACACCACACTCATTGATGCGCCACGAGTCCAAGTCAATTGCAGAGCCCGCAGGCTGTGGCTGAGGTCTGAGGACTGAGGAGAATGGCGAGTTGTTTCTCTCTTTGTCGCCGGGTGCTGAAACCACAGGCCTTAACCCCCCGCCAGCTCCTGTGATGTATTTGTCAGTTAAAAAAATCGAATAAGGAAGGTCCAGAGCAACAGGACAACGAATATGGGAATACCCATTAGATTATATATTACTATATGCAAAATCATATCAATTACAATAAGTATGTAGGTCTTAGGATTTATTTTATGAATTTAAAAACAACATTAAATATTTTATAAGTCACACTTCTACTATGAAACCATGTATTCAGAAATATATTCTTTTATTAAAGCTGACTTGATGGTAAGGGCTTATTGACTTATCCAGCCCAATGGGTATCAGACCTTGCATTATCCAACGTAAAGTTACTCCTCATGCACAGACAGACTATCAACTGCAGCCGCCTCTCCTTGGGGAAAGGGGCAAGCATGACCAGTATGAGCTGGGGTTGGGGATCCGGACAGACGCCGGTATTGAAATCGAAATCGGAATCGACAACCAGACACTTCAAACGCATGCAAAACGCATCGAAACAATGAGATTTACGTGCTTCCAGCTGTTATGGACTGCAATCGGATACATGCAAAGGATGGGTTGAAAAGTATGTGGTCGGGGCTGGGAGCTGGAGCTGAGTGCCGTATTATTACAATGCGAAAGAGATGTGCCCTCCGCCTGCAACTCCCTCTTAGCCCCGGGGGGCTGCAAATGGATTTCGGGTAATGACAGCCATAAGCTCTGGGACGGCTCTGCCGGTGTCTGCTTGGTCGGCCAAGCCGAAAAGTTTGTTGTGTTAATTTC
The DNA here is from genome assembly GCA_018904745.1 of Drosophila orosa. Classification (NCBI taxonomy): domain Eukaryota; kingdom Metazoa; phylum Arthropoda; class Insecta; order Diptera; family Drosophilidae; genus Drosophila; species Drosophila orosa. Next base: position 8,968 of record JAEIIH010035658.1, read on the forward strand.
CAATGCATAAAATTCATTCACCGGACCTAGGCCGCTCTCGAAGTCTGTTACACTTGAATAAAAAATTGGGACTAACTGCAGTTCAGATAAAAGTTTAGAGGAGATCATGGTAAAAGTTTGACAAAGTCAGAATCAGCTGCTCCTCCTCTTTAAAGATTTTAATGCTTTACTTAATTTAGAGCTTTGATAAATGTATTTCCCATAAGTTGCATTTGAATTTTAAATGTATAATATTTTAGAGATTTAGAGATTTGCCATATATTTTTTAAGGTTATATATTATGTTATATTATTTATTAAATTTTGCATAGTGTTTCTTACACCTCCACAGAATGGAGCGTCGGCTTTCAATTGGGAGTAGCCCCAAAGAGTCGCAGCCACGTGCAGTTGAATGCTCCTGTCTGTTGTGTCTCCCATCTGACAGTCTGTCTACCCCCTTGTCTCCCCTCCTCACCTGTCTTTACCTGGCCTTCCCGGGGTGGGATGGTAATCGAGCCGACTCGCCTTACCATTGCCCAATTTGGCCTGGCCTCGGGTAATTGTTATTATTTTAACGATCGAATATCAAACCTTTATTGTCTGACTTGGGTATTCCTTTAAATATGTACCAATAAAGCAGAAAATTTATTCAACAACTGATTTGTGTATATAAAATAGAACTTATTAAATTGTATGGGGATTGTTTGGATTTTTATATATTATTATTATATATTATTTTATTAAATAAAACAAAATATTTACTCAACTTGGGCTCGTCCGGGATTTGAACCCGGGACCTCCCGCACCCTAAGCGGAAATCATACCCCTAGACCAACGAGCCAGTTGAAAATTGGCTCCCGAAATTAGCTCCACATGGAAAAGTCTTTTCTTATATCAATACAAAACAAGATCATCATGCTTAACCAAAACAGCTTTATAGTTTTGTTACTCTTTGTTAATTTTAACTCGCTGTGATATATAACCGCTTTCTAAGAAATTATATGCCAACACAAAATTAATACATCAATTAAATTACTTATTATTACTTATTACTTAACCAATTAAGGGAGAACGATTGCAAACAAAAACGAATCACAGTGAGTTAAAATTAACAAAGAGTACAAACTTATTTATTATTATTAATTAAATAATCTTAATTAATAAAGTTAATGATACATAGACAACCCGAAGCAAATAACAATCGTGATTAAGGACAGTAGAAACCACAAGCAAAAAAGAAAGATGATTATATTTCCATATATAAATATTCTTAATTAATAAAAATAAGTCATAATTATTATAATTTCTTGAGACGTCGAACCATATAAAAAATCTAAGCCCGCTTGATGATGTGTCAATATAAATAACCACTTTTAAAACTAGCATTTAAATTCAAAACTAGAAACTCATATTTAGCTAGAAACCAACTAATAAAAAATGTATAAAAATAGCCAGAAAACATACATATATGTTTTAAAAATAAACATGAATTTATTCTATATTCCCATCAACATATAACGATAAAATGGAACGTATACACTCTATTTTAATTGAAATTTTAAGATTTATTTTATAATTATATAAAACAAAAAAGCTATTTAACTTGGGCTCGTCCGGGATTTGAACCCGGGACCTCCCGCACCCTAAGCGGAAATCATACCCCTAGACCAACGAGCCATTTGTAAATTGGGAGCCAAACTTGGCCTTATCAATGGAATGCTCGAAATTCGATTTCGAAAAAGACCGATCGCAACGTGAGCTGCATGTGGCTCTGAACATAAAAATGGAAAGTTGCTTTTTTGGTTGCTCTTGAATGGCTCGTTTTCAAACGGGTTTAGTTCATAATGTCAACTCGTCGAGGGCTCGTTAATCGCTGGCAAAGACCAAAACCCCTATTGTCAGTCACCAGAGCCCAGTATTTAGTGGATTTTGGCCGGGTATAAATGTACTCAATTAGCAGTTAATGGCTCTGAGTCCCCTCCCCTCAGATTTATTAGCGGAGAACCCTTGCCTCAATGCACTTTACCCAACATATGTCCAGGCAAATTTACGTTGATTGCCGTCGTCCATATGGTGGTGGTGGCCCCTGACAAAAATCCGCCAATGGGTCAGTGACTGGACTTTGCAAATCTCTCGAAGAGATTAGATCAGGGGTTGGGCCTTTGCCTTCTGTCACTGATTGTAATCGCACGAACCGCGGGCTCGTTAACCCACAACACATAAAGAGCATTGGTCTTTTATTTTTTAGGGATAGCTATTGGTTCGGTTTTTGTGTTTTTTGATTTTTTTTTTATAAATCAGGGGTGACCCGCATCGAGATTAAGGATTTTTCTGCGTCTTTTGGCAGCCCTTTTAAAGTTTCCAATTTGCTTCTGCGGAACCCACCCCGGTTCCTCGTGCAAATATTTGCCCAAGTGCTTGGGCCACATCAAAAGGCCCCTGTCAGTCATATCCTTACATGGTCAGCACAGAGGGCACAGAACTTTCGGCGGCAACTGTGGCGATTTACGTGAGTTGATGGCTTCATTAGGGGTTGCCCGGGCTGCCCGCACCACGCCAATGTTTTATGTCTCAATTCTGGCTGGCATAAAAAAGAAATTCAAGTGGTTGATTTCGGGCTCCGGCTCGAAGTCGAACCCCCCGCCGGTGCCATTTGTTACGTCACAGCTGTTATGATTTTAGCACTGCCTTGTTTTAACTGCGCGCCAACTGAAACGATGTAAGTGGTTCCCCTAATTAATACGGCACGGAATCCTCGGCCGGGGAAGGCCCGGGGGCCATGAACTTTGGCGGCTCATTTGAATTCATTAGGCCGTAGTGCGGGTTTATCGTGCGAATCGTTTTCCTTGGGAATCTGTAAGGAAACTGCGCACTCGGCTTAAGGGTTGATCGTCCTGCAGGTGACAGCAGCACTGTGGCAATGTTAATGACTCGGGCCACTGGGGGATTCCCCCAGCAGACTCCATAACGATGGTGTAATTATATATAAAATGCTTAAATGGTCTATGCCAAGCCCAGAACTAAGGGATTCATCATGGGACTTAACTAGGGGAAGTTTTTTGAGAAGGATAAATGGCTGGAACATCATTATTTCCCTTTAAAATTTTATATAAAATGCTAAATAAATTTTAGAGCTTACAATTTAGCTTCCACGATACAGAAAATAAGCCAAGTATCTTTAAAGAAATATTCTAATTACTTGTATTATTTTATTTCGTGCCTACTTATTTTTTTTGCCCTCCCAAAGACCAAGACCTGGTCTTCTCCTATGGATCCCAAGTCTCTGTCATGCATGACTCAAGCTCAGCCTCGAGTGGGGGCTGCTTCTAAGGCAAACATGTCTTACACGTTGCACAAGCTCTGCAGAATGCGAGTCAACAAAGGCTCACAATCTATAAAGTACAATCACTTTCAGCAACAAGGCTTAGAGACGGAACGGGTCGGGATGGTGCCGAGACCGGGTCCGTCTGCCCTTTAAATCATGCTCTCGGATCTGCCAGAAAACGTGGCTAGATCTCCGCGTGCCTTGCCATATTTCTATACATACATATGTTTATATATATTTGCTCACACAGATCGGTAATTATGGGTTCGAAAAATCTACACCAGCATCGCGACGGGGCCCGATGATCGACATTGGTGGCGGCTGGCTGGCGAATGGAAATATATGGCTGAGAAGCCGATGAAAGGCCAGTTTACTTAGCTCCTCTGCCGGTCGTGCATTAATTTTAACACAATTTTTCCCGGCTTTTATTTTTATTTTTTTTCTACACTTTGGGGCACGCCCACTAAAGTGGCATGCCGCCTTGGTTATGTAAACAGCCAACAGGAGAGGAGGCCCGGCGAAGGTGGATTGATAAAGGCCGCAGATGATGCCAGGCGTTGATGACGCCATGATGATGGCGATGATGAGGATGGAGCCGGCGAGGAGCTGGCACACATCACAATGTGTGGTGCTGGGGGGTTAAAGGTTGGCCTCTTCGATTCGTGGAGGACGTGTGCAGTAAGTGTTAATGTTGCAATCTTCTCCAAGGAGCGGAGGCGCTGAGAGTGGCTCAATGGGTGGCTTTGTCGGGAATATGATGCCGCGAAAAGCCTGAAGTGGTGGAGTAGGTACCTTAAGGATCATGTGAAAGTGAAAGGAGATTATTTCAGGTTCTGGAAAATTTAATCAAAGAATATTTATATTTTCAACTATTTCGTGGCCCAACAATGGAGCCCTTTAAACAAGTATTTAACTCAAAGGAGTGCCCTACTTAATCCAACCATTCATTAAGTCAACGAGTAGTTTATCAGTTGTAAACCAGAGTTGCCAGCAACTTTCCGGCTTTCCCTCTTTGTGTGCGCTTACCAACGCTTAACTCTTTCGCTCATCAAGGACCGCCGTATCCGCCCCCAAGCCCCACAGTCTCCGTCTCCGTCTCCGTCCCTCATCCCCTTCGCTCTGTTCCAGTGCAAAAGTCCGGCAAATCCGGCACATTAAGCGGCAACACGTTGAGCCACCAAGCCGGGCACAAATGAGCGGCAATCCACACTCACATATCATCAAAATTTATAAAGCTTTACCCCCAGCCGAAGCATGAAATGGCCAGAAAGCTTAACGCTCATAATGCCAATGTCTCCCTTGGCCAGCGGTAAATATATGAATTGGATTTTGAGCTGCCAGGGATTACGGAATGGAGGACGGCGAACGGAGAACCGAGAACGGAGAACGGAGCCAAATGGCTTTATGTGCGTCAGTAAATTTACACCTCGTAATCGAGATGAGTGGACACAGGACACTCGCCGAGAGGGGAAAACGACCCCTAGCAGCTGTTGTCCAAGATTAGTGCCTCGCAAAAAATCTGTCGCACAAATTTTCATTTTTATGAGCAAGGAGCCAGCCGACTGCAGAGCCTCTCGATGGCATTTGGGCCCGGTATTTGCCTGGCTTTGAGTTATGGCCAAGTCCCCGAACCAGCAGCCTCCTGGCGCCGCGGGCTTAGCCAATTATATAATAACAGCTAGAAGAGGAATTCACAGAAGGCCAACACGTACTTCATCGGGGCCAGAAAGGAGCTCAATCGATGGCCCAAAAGTCGCAGACCAGCCGGGTACTTTGTTCAAGATGTTCATCTTGTGCACAGAGAAAAATAAGGAATAATGTGGAAAAAAAGCCATATTTTAAGGCAACTAAAAATGAAATCTTTGTGAAATAATAAACTGAGGTTTCAGCCATAAGACTAACTATTATATTTTCCTTAGAATTTCTTTCTTGGTGCCTTTTTCCTTCCAGTGCATCCTTTAAAGGGCTCTCTCCCTTCAATCTTCGCCCTATTGCTGGGCATTTCTGAGCAGCCCGGCAACATTAACTGATTTGCATTTCAATCTTGGCGGCATGTGTTTAGTTTCGGCACAAGGAAACCTGTTTTTGTGGCAGGGGAGAAGCCGCAGCCGCAGCTGCTGATGTTGCTGCCGCTGCAGTTGCAATTTCCATTGCCGGTGCCGGCAGTTGGCAGCAACAACAACACTTGCCAAGTGAGATCTCGACCCCTCTGACTTCTTATAGTTTTCAGTGCTTCGGTTTGCTTTGCTAGCACCGTGACTTAAAATGCAAATGAAAAGGCAATCATTGTTTAATCTCGGACAGCAACCTCAAGGAGCAACGAGCAACAGTTGTGGATGTTGCAGTTGCAATACCCAGGCAAAGGGTATTGTAGCTAAAAGGAGGGATTTGGTAATTAATTTCTACTGTAAGGATACATAATTTTTACATGTAATTTAATAAGGAAATGAGTTAATTAAGAGTAGAAATTATCTTGTAATATACATAGGGTATTCATGCTTGTCACCAATCAGCAGAGCCTCAGCTCTCCTTTCCTGTTGTTGCGATCGCCAGTCAAGCATCCCCGAGGCAACAACTGTGAGCATGTTTGCTATGGCCACGGCTATGGCCGGCCGATCCAACAAGCCCCGCCGCACAGATTCAGATTCAGGAAGCTTCCGAGCCCCAAGATACACAGTTTTTGATAATATTTAAACAGGCTAGAGTGTCGGAGGCAGGGCAACAGCGGCGACTGCAACTGCAACATCGAATCGAGTCGAGGGAGTGCAGATTCTCGAGTGCTCTGTGATAAATTCCTGGCTTGTACCGACGGCTCTACAAGACTTTCCTATCAGACAACATGAAAATTAGATCGTTGTAAAGCTGTCATAAGGAAGAGGAAGCCAGACAGCCAACAGATTTCCATTGTTGAGCTGCGGAGAGGGAAAAGGAGCTGGGAAATGGTGTAGTTGATCGATGGTTGGGAAATGTTCGAGGCAATCGCTTAGATTGCAGGAAAATGAGAACCAGGAAATGTGGATAAATCAAAGGAATATAATTCTAGCTTGGCTATTTCCAGAAGTTTCTATATCTTAAAGCCTGGCTAAAGTAGTCTTGAAACACTCTGCTTGCCCCAAACTCTGCACACTTTTAATTTCCAGCTCATTCCGTCCGGAGGCTCCAAGTCCCCGCTCACTCGACACACACAGAGAATACTCCCCGAGCCAATCGACAGCGCCAAGGTCAGAGGCGGCTGTCCACAGAAGCAGCAGGACCTAATTGGCAACGCCTTTTGCCACTGCAAGTGACAGGAAAGCGGCACCCGGCACCCAGCACCCAGCACCGGCAAACTAATTAGCCTTAAAATAAAACCAACACAGAAAAAATGAACGAAAAAGAAGATGTTTTCTTTCCCGAGGAAATGATACAATTTCGCGCGCTCGAAAATGGGTCTAGGTGAGGAGGGGATGTGGCAAAGGAAGGAAGGAGAGGCCAGCCAAAAACAACAACACACAACTGAAAAAACAAAATTTTTAATTTAAAGAAGAATAGCAGGAATAAAAAGACGTGAAAAAATAAACATCATCAACAACAAACGAATGTCCGGCAGCCGCAAATCTGGCGTTGAACCAAGGACGAAGTAAGCGATAATTAACCAGAAACGACTAGGTCCACTCAGTTTTAATTCTTTTATCACTCTAATGATATATACTCCATAGAAGGCTGGAAGAAGTGTCCAGTCACCAAGAAATTAAAGCTTTAGTTTATAATAAATCATTTGAACTCATCATGAATCCCTTTCTGGATTAAAGACTGTAACAAAGTTCTAAAGCTAATGAGAAGAATTATTTTGAGAAGATAACTTAATTCCCCCAAATTTACACCACTGCTTAAACTGTTTTCTTTATCTTCTTCTACCGTTTAAGAAATCTTCCGAAGAATTACTTAAACTCTAAACCTATATCCCATTTATTTATAATTGCTCATCGAGGGTACTCTAATCTTCGCTGCCTTTTTTATTGTTTGAGAAACAAAAGTGGCAACACTGCTCGTCATCATCCTCTTTGGCGACTCGTTTGTCGTTTATCTTGGCTTCATTATCGCTTCATTAATTGCTAATTAACCGTGTTCTACATGGCCGCCAGTTCCCAGTTGCCCGGCTTCATAAAAATGTGCATGGCGTGGAAAATATAACCGACAGCAGGGTCGCGACGGGATAACAAATCGGGGGGTTTTAGCCACTTTGCTTGGCCTTTTTGTAAGTGCAAATAAGTCGAAATCATGCCAAGTGAACGCGCCCCGCGCTTTATCGCGCTTTAATCTAATGCAATTTGTAAATGGAAACGAAAACGGGGCCCACAAAGGATGGCACTATGTACCAGAATGGCCTCCATTTTCCCTTCACTTCGCTGCGAACTTGTAAATTAAAGCAAATATTTTGCTTATTTATTTTTGGTTCTTTCTCGCTGCTGCTGCTGTCGCGGCTGCCTCTGCTGTTGTTGACTAGCCGCAAGGCAATTAATTAATTTATTAACGCAAATAAACAAAGGCACAAGACGAGGCCGCAAACGAGAGCACAATCAAAGCGCATATGAAATGAAGAAAGTCTCCTTTCCATTAAAGAGCTAGGAGCGCAGAATGGGCCAAAATGGAGGGAATATTACAAGAGAAGAGTCATTGAATACTCACTGATCGTAGCAGATTTATGGAATGGGGTTTTACTATAACCAGTATGATAATAAATAAGCTTAATGTTATATAGGAGCCTGAAAACAACTTGTACGAAAGCAATAAAAACAGACATATGCTTTAATGAACTTTTAAAAACAATTCTAGTGTGATTTTATGGGCTTAATTGATCCTTGTTAACCACCAATTAAATACTAACTATAAAGTAATTTTTCACCATAAAGAAATTAAAGCTTTTTCTTAAATCCTTCCTTTAGCCGCAGATTACCGTGAATGATTTGTGGATATCCCAGTCAGCTTTTGATTAGTCATAACCCCACTGGTGGCGCCTCTTGAAGAGCCTCTCCACTCCAGTGTTTTCCCTTTCGGGCCAAGTTAAAGACAACTCCCTCCGCCACGATGGCATGTTGACTTGTTAAGGCCGCGTAAATAGGCGAAAAGGATTTTCCACTTGAGGAGTGCCAGGCTGCAGCGACAGGAAAAAGAGCAGTAGAGAAGGGATTGGGGTTTGAAATGAGGATGGGGCTGGCCAAAGGTGGCTGCGTCTTTTGAGGCTGTGCTCTTCCAGTTGGCCGCCTTGGGTGGTGCGAAATCGGCGGCGCCAAGCCGCAAAAGGAGCCGGAGCCCAGAGCCACGACATCGGGTTAAGAGATTAACCCACTGGGAGGCAAGGCGGGCCGGGCAGGGCCAGTCAAGTCAAGTCAAGTGGCTGACGTGGAAAGTGACCAAGGTCCCGACTGCCTTGATGTCTGGCCCTGACTCGGTGGCTCGTTTAATTAAATCAAAGTTAATTAATGCTAACGTATTCATAAACAGGGTCATCAAACACCCGAAAAGCGCCGGGGAGCGGGCTGGCGCTGAAGCTGAAGCTGACTGAATAATTATGTAATATTTTCGACTCAAGGATACGGCGCCATTGCCGGCTGCTGAATATGCAGCAACAGTCGCCACAAGGAGCGCCTGTCAGCGGCAGGAAGTCAGCGAACAGGGAACAACGTACAGGATCCCGATCCAGGACCTCTGACTTCCATTATTGGCATTTCCCTTCCCCTGGCGCTGCTGGTAATTATGCCGGGAAAGGCTTAGCGAAACTTTTTGACTTTGTGCAATTAAAAATACATTTTTCAAATATTTGCCGACAACACAGAGATGCAAACAAATTTTTAGGAGAAGGGAAAATTGTGTCATTGGTTCGGCAATCGACTTATGATGTTACAGATTGACCCAGCATCCTTTTCGTGGCGGGGGTGAAATTTTCCAAGAATTTAATTAGAAATTCCTGGGGTCGACACTCTTTGGAGACGGGACTAAAGTCCTGGCAACCGCCGAAGGATGCTTAAGATGGGTTTTTTTTATCAGGTGAAGGTGAAAATACTGATAGTTTTTAATGCTCTGCAATTAAATTCCAGTAAACTCTTCGCTTTGGTTTGAGTGCCTTAAGCCGGGCGCATTTTACAACGCATTTAAAAATACTCTACAAATAAATACGCGTAATGCCGATGATATTTTCAGATTTTCATATTTTGACACGAACGTCGAATCAGTTTTGGTTTATTTTCGTGTGTGTGTTTTCCCCCCTCTTGAATATTCAACAGCGAATGCGCACGGAACAAGTGTGCCATTAAAAATCATAAAATATTAAAAACATAATCCCATAGACGAGTATATTTTAAGCTTAATTATCGACGGGGAAAATCGTGCCTGGAAGCGTACGTAAATGCGCCGGATAACATCGTGTAATGCCAGGCGAGACGGGAATTTATGTGCCGAACAGTTGGACGGGGGATTACGGGGCCTCCGAATATGTGCGAGTGGATAAGATCTGTTGGGGAGATTGGCCATAATTGATGCCTCCTGCCACTTGTTGCCGGCCCCCTCAATCCTTTAAAGATGCGCAGGACTTTTCAGACAAATTTTGCCTCAAGCAAAACTATTTTCTCTGCCAAATTCTTGCCGTTCACGGGCAGGACACTGGGAATTTCGTTGTAGCCCAGACATGTTTGGTATTCGGTTCACAAATCCCAAAATCCTCCTGCTACAGTTCCCATCCTCCTCGACAACAAAAAAGGGGGGAAACATGACAATGAACAAGTTTTTAAACGACGCATGGAAAATTTGTTCCGTTGTATCAAATTTATTATTTAGAGATTTCCATTTCGGTTTGCTCTGCGATTGTTGAAACAATGCGCGAGGGCATTACATGGTATCTATACTGTAAATAGTTTATTTTCGGCAGTCGTTGCCGTAAAAAAATTAAACTTGCAATGATATCCCGGCTCCTCTCTCCGGCGCTCCCCCTCTCACAAGCAATAAAACATTCAAAGGATTAAATAGAAGCTGGAAAAAAGAATATATATATGTGTTCCAAAAATAGTTTGGGCTCACAAGCCCCTGAAATGGCTGAACGGCAATAACAAGAAAAACTGACAACAAATTGTGCAACTTTTAGGGGGCTTTGGAATTGGAGTGGGGATGTTTTTGGTATATATTTTTTTTAGGAACTTGTTGATAGCATTGGAGGGGCTTAGTTTGCGAAATTTTTGAGAGTTTACTGGTTCAATTTGGATAGCTTTAAGGGAGTTGTGGCCCTAAGAAGGTAAGATAGTTTCTACTTCTAAGAAAATAAATCTTTAAAAAATAAATTAATTTGTATAAAATGTATTTCCAGACTTCTTCAATGTTTTATGATTATTATAGGTCAGAATATAACCCAATACATCAAAACTCGATTTACTAATCCCGATTTTAACCGTCTTGCTTGAACTGCCAGCGGAAATTCGCACCAGAAATGGTTCAAACGGAAAACACCATCAAAAATACTAATAACCACAGTCGGCGCAATGAGGGAAATGCCTGGGAAACTGGGGAAAACTGGGGGAGCTCCGTTGCAAAAAAATTGTTTGCCAGCCTCGCTGCCATTCGTCTTTTTTCTTTGTCTTTTTTTTTTGTATTTTGAGCGAGAGAGCGCTTTGAAGCGTGGCTGCATATGCAATTACATTTTACAGCAACAAAGTTGATAACAAACAAACGAGCAGCGAAAGGGGGGGTTGGAAAATGGTCGGTAGGGGGGGCTGTGTGCAAGGCATTCAGCAAATTTTCAGCGTCAGGTTTCATTTGGGGCTTCTCCTTCTCCCTGTCTTTTTTGTGCTGCTCCTTTACCCTTTTTCTCCTTTTTTTTTGTTTTAACATTTTGTTTGTTTTGTGTTTGTTTTCTAAGCTTGCATAACAAATCGCTGCGAAAAGCTTTTCAATTCAAATGAATGAAAAACGAAGGCAAAAATGTTTTATGCATGTCGATGGAGGGGAAGGGGAAGGGGGACCAGAAAACAAAGTGTGAATGATGTCGGGCATAAGAGGGGCCTCAAGGAAGGCAATGCTGCTCACTTCCTGTCCGAGAAAAGGAGTTTAAGATATGTTTGCTTGTTTCAAAAGCAAAAATAGTAAAAAAAAGGTCAAAAATCAGTTTGAAATAATCAAAAAGAAGACTTGAAAAGTTGTAAATAGTTTTTATATAAAAGATTTAAATTTCTTTTGTATATTTCCAAATTTGAAGGTTATTTACTCTTTAAGTAACTCTTTAAACGTGTAAATATTGCATTTCGTGGTCACTAATAGCCGTTTTACAGAGAAAAAAAAAAACCCAAAAGAAGAAAAATTATTGTTATGAAAAAGCAATTAATGCGGGGGGTGTGGGTGTGGCCTGGCCATCGGTCGAAATTGGTAACACAAGATGGCAGCACCTTGATAAGGCGCGTGACTAATGGACACCGAAAGTCGAGGGTTGGAAATTAGAGAAACGACAAACTTAATGCACAAACACGGAAGTTCCGAGTCCTGCGGGCTCCTTTGGGTGTGTGGAATGCATTAAAACAAAGGCAGCGTGAAAATTTCATTAGAGCTCGGCGCAGAAGTAGGCCAGAGTCATATGGCCATAAACACATGCTACACGCAAGGGTTCCCTCGTCCTCGTTCTTGGGGTCGGTGGCGCATTTCTACTCACTATAATTCATTAACGATTATGCACGACCCCCCGACAGTGGCAAAAACCGAAACAGCAGCAGCCATTGGCCTCGCACACTTTGTGTTAATTTCGTTTTCGCCGAGAAACCACATCCAAGTCAAGGCTCGTGCCCTCGGTTTTTGCACTAATGTCTGGGGCAAGATTTATAGACATTTTCAGCGAGTCATCCATCGGTCATATGTATATATGCAAGGCAGTTGACTGAACCGAACCTTTAAAAGAATGCTCAGGGAATCGGTCATGGCTGAAGGATGTTGGGGAAAAAGGTCTTTAAGAGTCCCAAGTATAATATCGGGAATGTACTTTCCAGGCTAGTCATGTTACCGCAAGTCTTCCTTTATTGAGTTCAATAAATCATTGTTGAATACTTACAGAAAAGCAGCAGTAAAATTTCAAAGAGAATTTGTATAATGTTTGCAAGTTTGTTGACCAGATTATTAAATTAAAATTAATTTTCTCCTGTCACTATTTTAATCGCCGAGTGTCCAAGCTTTCATTTTTTGATAATCCTAATCTGAGTTACTTTTCAATTGAAATGTTGGTATTAAACTATTTATAGAACAAGTTTGTTGTTTCTTGTTTTCAAGTTTTAAATGGAATCCATCTTATAAGCAGCTCCCACATAACCACTTTCCTCAGGGATTCTGTGGGGCTATTGGAAAACCCCATTTAATCGAAAGAACATCATGCATTACTCATAAATTTAATAGACTGTACTTGCCTCAATGTCCCCCTGCCCCTTGGAATTCCCCAAAGTACTCGATGTGTGCCTCCTATTATTATAATAAACTTGCCACCGCAACGAGACAAGAGCAAGCAGACATGGGAAGTAGGAAGTAGCAAGTAGCAAGCAACCCCGTCGAGAATTCCAAATTCCCGGCCTACGACGCACTTCTAAAATGTAAAATCAACATTACTTCCTTCCACACAATCAACGATGATTTCTTAATAAAAAGCTGTTCGCCGACTCAAAATGGGAATGGGGGTAGTGAGTGAAGGGAAGGGTGGCTTACCCCGAGCAGAATGGAACCAAAGCAACTTGTGCATAATACAATTTTTGACTGCGAGGGGTCGAAGTAGTAATGCTTCGTTGACTGGTGCCAATAGCGTGGACGGGGCCCCGGGTCGGCCTTGGGAGTGGGTGTGCCAGCAGTCTGGCATTTTTTAATACCCAAGTGTCCCCCCGGTCGCAATAAGTGCGCTGCGCAACGCTGCACGCATACAAATGAGCCCGAGGACCCCAAAAGAATAAGAGACCTGAGATAGGGTCTTAAGAGGGGGGTGCGATGGGCGAAATAAAATGCAGGGGCGGCGGCGCGGGGAGCAGTCTGAGGTGAACCGGAAGTGGGTGGTGTAACGAAAAGTGGGCGGACATAAATCGGAAATACATAAATTATTAAACATCATACAATAAGTCGTCTCAGCGTTGACATTCCTGGGGTGGCTACCCTGCGCCAAAGCTCCTCTTTTCTTTTCATTTGCCGCCATTCCCTTTGCAAGGCTAATGAGAATTTGATACCCTCTCAAAGGGTATTCCAAACCTGCAGGGAATGCAGAAATAATTTCCTTTCAGAACTTTTCATTTTTAAAGTATTGCACTTGTGACTCCTTTATTATTTCAAATATAGTTTCAAATTGAACGCTGAAAATACTAAACAAAAGTAAAGTAGTAAAAGTAGAGGAAAAATAATACTAGATTTGATTTGATGCTCCGGGGTTTTTCCAGACTTTGCCTTAGGTAACTTTATGAAGACTTTATTTGTAGCCATGTTCGATCTCTTAAAAACTTCAGTCGTGCTTCGAGTGTTCAGCATTACGGAGCTCCACTTGGCTTTAGTTATTTACTTTATTTTTTTTTTTTTTTTTTTT
>JAEIIH010035659.1:0-11611 GCA_018904745.1 Drosophila orosa
CGTTGCCATCAAAATAAAATAGGGTCTGCCCAATCTTTCAACATTTACATTCTTTCAACAGATACAATTATATAATAGACAAATCTGGTTCCTATTTATATTTAAACTTCGTTACCAAACTCATTTTTTGCACAAACGTACAGCAAAGAGATAAACAATTTAATGGGTTATTTGATAATTAACTTAAGATCGTGACTTCTTCAAGATTTTAGTTTATCTACAATTTTGTTTTCGGACAACTTAACCTAAACTCTTTTGGGTTAAAAGATACTCCATCTTATCTTTTTACTGAGAAAATATATATTTTTAGGTGTTGAAGATAAACGTTCTTTGGCCTAGTTAAGTATGGGGTGAAGTAGATAAATTAATAACTCCCCTGATAGGTATTAATCAGCTGATCTTCCCACAGCCTCCTCTGGCTCTGAGCCATCTATTTTTTTCGAGCTAAAACAAAACAAACTGTTGCGAGTGAAAGGCATTGGCACAAACTGCGTGGGAATTGGGCTATTTGTGTACATTGTCTCGCTGCTGCAATGAAAGCCATGAAGCAATTCCGCATAAAATTATGAAACGTGATGGCCCCGCACTCCCAGTACTCCCTGGTACTACACTTGTTGATAAAATGTCGAGCATGCAATGTCAGCCAGAAATGTAGAACTCCCCCGCCAACACCTGTGGAACAACTGGAGTACCAGCAATCAAGAATACGAGGGAATCTGTATCCAATGTGACAGGTTTTAGATATCAATATATTAATATTTACATTAACTTATATTTCAAGCGAATTCCTTTCTGTAGTATCAAAGTCTGACAATAAATCCCACAAATATTTTAGTATGTTAGCTTAGCTTTAAATTTCCCCCTCTTGCACATTATGGAAACTCACCTTTCAGCTGGTAAACCGGACTCCCGACGGGCGTGTTCTCCGAGAGGCTGAAGCGGGACATGTCGCCCGTGCCTGGGACGAACTGCGGCGGATGATTCAGCAGCTGGCCGGCGGCAAAGCTGGCCGAGAGCAGCGGCAACAGCCACATCCATGGCGGCAACATGTTGCCGTGGCTAATTGCAGAGCCGTTAGCTATCCGTATCCGTTAGGTCCGAGTTTTCGATGGTGTTTACTCTAGTATTTAGCACATGTAGAACATCGACACAGTTTTACTTGGGTTTTTCTTTAATCTTTGCTTCGTTTTAACGTTGTTATTTTATTCGCTCGTTCACGTTCTTCGACTGGCAGAAATGCAAAACAAACTGGGCTTATTTATTTGGACAGAAACAATGATTTTTCAATGCTAACACAGCTACATATAGCTGCACCGCCGCCACCCCCAGTTGGCCTTGTCTTCGAGCGAGAATGCCTGAGATTTCAGCTGATTTTAGCTGAGTCTGCGAATTTGCTTGGCTTTAGCCTTGGCGTTTGAACTTTTGCCAGCACTCGATCACATTCCACTAATGATGGGCCACAAAAAAGGGGCGAAAAAGGGGGGAAACAGAAAGAAATTCAGTCGCTGCGGGAGCGGAATGGAGATTTCACTTTATGCACATGCGAAAAGTGGCACATGATGATGAGGCGGCTGCTGGCCGCCAGTTCCGATCATTGGGCACTTCTTGGCGATTGGCAAATGTTTCGATGCGATGCGATGCTATCCGGTGTTGTGATGATGGCTTTCTTTTCGCATATACACACGGACACACAGACACACTAGGCAGAGACAGAGACTAAAACAAATAAAGTCACAGAAACAGACTGGTTCGCAGGTATATCTCGCTCGCCGTATCTATGAGTTCTTGTTTTGGCCAAAAAAAAAAGAAAAGGAGAGGCGGCGAGAGAGACAGGCGGAAAATGTAGGTAGAGAACGGCAAGAAGGAAATGCAAAACCTTTCAGGAAACTCTAAAGGGGTGTTGCACTGGCGAAATTAATAATTAACACTGCTGTGGAATGCCCATTTAAGCCATGACTATTTCACTTTAAACGGGTATTTCGGTGGGACCCGCTTTTTGGCCAACAAAGCACGCAAAAAACACACCACAACAACACACACGGGACCGCAAAACGGATGACGCCGAGTGACCGAAACTTGATCTTGCTCTTGTGTCTGGCTCTTGTATCTTGTATTTTGTATCTCACGGATGCGACTCACAGCGAGTTTAAAGCGCGACAACGTCTGGACGGAGCGACGCTCGCTTACCTTCTGGCCGGACTTACCTGTTGCCGCCGCCCGTTCTTGTGGCTTAGCCTCGGACGGCGCTCTCAGGCGGAGAGCCGCTCGGCTCGGAATAATGGTTTACTGGAATACTGGTTTCGTGCCGATGCCGGTTCTGTTTTTGCGCACGCGCAATTAGATTGGCAATGAAAAAGAGTGGAAAGTCGGTGGAAAGTGTGCTTTTGGGCTGCTGAAAAAAAGTATTTTCAGGGAAAAGCATAGACTACTTTAAGTAGGAGGTGAACAAGCATAGTTATAACTTTTAGTTTATGAAAGTTCTAAAAATAGCGTGATTAGTTTTTAAAAGGTTATCAATATATTCATTCAATTTACTTAATTAAGAAACAATTTCTTTTCCCAAGTACCATTTCAGCAAATAAAAACTCTCTTTATTTTAATTGAGATACGTATTTATGTAAAACATTTAATTTACCTAATTTTCATTAAACTTCCAACTTGAGGAAGGTGTAGACGACATGGATTAATATTGCTACACTAACTAAGTCTAAGTACAACTATAGTTAGTTAGAGGGCGTCGTCCACCTGGAACTGTATCAGATCCTCGACGGGAAAGCGGAAGAGCGAGGCGGTCTGGGCCTCCGCCGCCATCTGCTCGATGTTGGCGCTCTTCCCGTACCGAAAATGCTCATCCACCGGCGTCTTCCTGTAGCGTTGATGATGATCTTGCCGGAAACCCAAAAGGGAAGCCCGATCCGGTAGCTCGGCCGCCACAATGGGATGCTCAAAGTCGATGAGCGGCACATGGTCGCTGCGGGAAATGGAACTGGGACGATTGGTGGTCGATGGAAGCTGAGTCTGCTGCTGCTGCTGGGTTTGGTTCGCAGATGGTTGATGTGGCTGCTGCTGCTGCTGCTGCTGCTGGGGATGACTGACGTTGCCACCCACTGCATGTCTCGGCTCAATGGGACTTGGCGGATTGGGAGGCGGCAGCTCATTCGAGTTGACGGTGTTCCTTTGCATGTTGTGGTTGTAGAAGGGATTCGTGGAGGCACGAATCGTGGCCGTTGGCTTCTGCTTGGGAAACACATTCAAGTGCAGCATTATGGGATTCGTTTGGCTCTCCACTGGACCGTGAACCTGTCCCTGACCCTGTCCGTAGATGCTGTCGTCCGGAAGGGGCGGCGGAAACTTGTGCTGGTACAAGGCCTGCTGCTGGCTGAACCTGGTGGCCTGGTCGGGAAACACCACTGGGGCGGACTGCTGTGTGGGGAACTTGAAGGGCGTCTGCTGGTAGAGGCCAGGATGCTGGCCGTGGCCCATTTGGAAGGCCGCCGCCGTGGTGCCCGTCAAGGCAGCCGCCGAGGGCAGAGCGTACTCCTGCTGGAAGGGATGCCGCAACACGGAGGCAGGACGCGAGGGCGGCAGCACGGGATATATGTCCAAGTTGAGCTTAAAAGGAACCCGCTTGTGCTGCGGCTGCCGTGTGGCGTTCAGGGCGAAGTGTTGCAGGAAGGGATCGGCCACGAAGTGCTGTTGGCTGCCGTGTTCCAGTAACTGCTGCTGCAACTGCTGTTGCTTCTTTTTTTTCTTGTTCTTGGACAGGGGCTTCCCATTGCCAATCACCGGCTGCATGGCCAGCAGATTGACGTCCTGCGGTGACCGCGGCTTGTACGGATACAGCTGATCAATGGCCACTCGCTGGTGGCTCGCAGGGGCATACCACTGCATGGACATGGGCATGGGCATGGCCATGGGCATCAGGGGCAGGTGACCCATCGGAATGCTGAACTGCATCTGCTTCTTGTGACGCTTGCCTCTGAAGAAATTCCCGATGCCGCTCGACTTGAGGTTCTTGAAGCTGCCGGCGATGTGCAGGCCCGTGGGCATCATCACCATCGGCGGGAGCTTGCTCGGTCCCAGACCTCCTCCGATGTGCAAGTGCTGCAGAATGTCCTGGATGTTGTTCAGCTCTGGACGCACAGCCTCGCCCTTGGTAAACTGTTCCGGCATTGGGCCATCATAAGGAAAGTGAAATGGCTTGGGCTTGAACTCCTCCTGTGTGTTCTGTGCCTGTGCCTGAGCTTGAGCCTGAGCTTGAGCCTGACTTCGCAGAGCCCTGGTACCCGGCGTCTCCGAATATTGACGCCTCAGCAGAGCTGTTGTGGGCGGCGGAGAGGGTGATCCCAGGGACAACTGGGACATGTCCTGGGTGGAGAGACGCGGCGGGCGGGGCATCTGGTCACGCAGCAGCCCCTTCAGAGGCGTCATGGTGGCCGATCGCCTTGGCAGACGCTCGTACACATGGGCGTCGTCTAGTTCGTGCGACGCCGTTGCGTGTGGCTGCCGTCGCGCTTTCGTGCGCCACGTCCCGTAGATGGGTGCGACCTGGCTGTCGGCACGCTCCAATAAGTAGGCGGTTTCGCCACCAGCTCCACCTCCAGCTGCTGCAGCTCCTCCTCCTCCTCCTCCGCCTGTCGCTCCAGCTCCCTGCACTGCCTGCATCTGCTGGAGATGCAGCTGCAACTGCTGCTGCTGCTGGCGGAGATACTGCTGCTGCTGCTCGTGCTGCAGCTGCTGCAACTTGGCCCGCATCTTCTCGATATCACTGTCACTCTCCGACTGCTCCCACTGCTCCGACTCCTTGGTGGCCGGTGACTCCTCGGCGGAGGACTCAATGTCGTTGACGGACTGTGACTGCTGCTGGAGCAAATGCGGCTGCTGATAAAGAGTTGCTGCGGAGGCGACCTTGACTACCACGAGAGACATCTGGCAAGGAAAGGATAATGTGGTTAGAGAGGAGAGTTTTCATTAATAGATATTAAAGTAATTTAAATGCTTAAGAAATGCCAGAGATTATTGACTCACAATTGTGCACCCCAGGATCAGGCCCATTATCTGCCGCCCGCCGCTGGTTGATCCTAAATCCAGCCTGGATCGCGCTTCACGTCTGGTGTCCCTGTCTCCTTGTCCTTTTCCTTTTCCTTGTCGTTGTCTTGGGGCTGGCGTCATGGACATCTTGAGGTCTCCGAATCGGGACCGCTCGGTTTGCCTATCGCTGGGTGAATGTGGACACGGGCCTGTGCTTCATCGCGGATCGTGGCGATGACTGAGTGCAGCCGGGCGCTGGCGGCGCCTAAAAAGCAGCGATTATATCGCCGGAGCGCAAGTGCAACAGCTTAATTAGAAAGTTTGATAGAGTTTGACTGCGAAAGCAAAACGGCCGACTGCAGACAAATAAATTAATTGCTCAGGCGAATTCGTGCTTCGAGGCTTTGAGTGGAAAAGAAAGAGATATTAAAAAACGCATTGACCATGAAAATCTGAAGATCGCAGCGAAGTAACTAGAAATGGCAAGGCGAGGCCAATAAATCCGAAGTGGTTATGCTCTGACACTGGGATTTTATAGGATTCTAAATGATGGGTTCTTTCTGAAACCGGAAAAAGGGAATCTTAACTCTGGAATTATTGTAAGAATGATTAAAAGCTTATGTTAAAGTTGATAGATAGAGAAAAGGTTCTTGAAAGTAATTTGATATACATATTTTATTGTGAAAATACAAGAAATAAAAAGTTATAGAAATTATTTAAAGAAAATCATAGTTTCAGGGCTTGACCAGAGGATAAATTACAATATGTTCTTTATGGAAACTGAGCTTAAAATATTAGCCAAGTTCCCTTTAAGCCGAGTTAAATCTAAATATAATCAGCTGCGAAAAACGTCACCACTTTTAACATTCTCATTAACGTGTTAACAAGCAGAGATCAAAAGTGAATGTAAATGTTTATAGTTTTAACCTGAACCTTCAACATTTTATTAGCTTTGAGCAACAAACTCCTTAGCATAGTCGTAAAAGCCAACTTGCATGAAAACTGCCGAAAGATGTGTGTGTGTGGTTAACAAGAGCACCAGATCTCCCGGACATGATATGCTCCCATTTCCCTGTTGTCGGAAGGGAAAACCAAAAGGAAAATAGTTGGAAATACTTTAAATATGTATTTTATTGTTGAGGTTTATAGAAATCAAAATAAATGCCACAATTTCCCCGCTTCCCAGCTAAACAATTTATTTTATTGTTTTGGTTTCAGCAATCCAAGTCAAGTGAAAGTGTTTAAGGGATGCGCGAGAACTTGAAAGTTCATATATAAGGTAAGGATTAAAGAGAAACTTAACTGGTCGTTAAAATTATTCTTTGATTATAAGTGTTAATCTCCTGTAAATACTTGTTATTATATTTAAAACTAAGCAAGGAATTCTTAATATAATTTTCTGAGAACTTAACCTTTTCTTTTTAACACTAGGTTCCAGCTTTCCCTGAAAAACAGCATTCAGAGACTTCCCCAATTAAAAACGCATATATATATTCGAAAAACTTATTTTATTGTTCAGGTTTCAGCAATTCCGAATAAAGGGTTTATTTAATCGTAATATAGAGCTATATAGTCTTGAGCTGGCGCCCGTCACAGGCGACGGCGCCCATCGATCGTAGCGTGGTAACATAGAACATAGCAAGAGTTGGATAGAGACTGTTAGCTGTACGAGCCGTACTGTACTGGTACTGGTACTGCCCTCAGGGCATTGCGATTCATTAATTACATTACAAAAATAAAATAAAAACAAACAGGTGTCGTCCTTCCGGAATCGTGATCGTGTGACGTTAGACTGTACGAGTATGACTAGACCAATCTAGCCCTGGACAAGTGCCTGCTACTGCGCTGCTAGACGGAGACGGAGACGGAGGAGGGGGAGCACCTCATCGCCCTAGAAGTTGAAGGGGATGCTGGGGGGTGGGTACTGGTAGCCCTGGTGCTTGGTGGTCTGGGGCACGTAAGGAGTGGTCCTCACGGTCACCGGGGGCACGTACTGTGTCGTCCTCACAGTGGGGCGTGGCACGTAAGGAGTGGTCCTCACGGTGGGTGGTGGTGGTGGCCGGGTGGCACGGGTGGTGACCGGGGGCAGGTACGTTGGTGGGGGTGGGGGAGGACGGGTGGGGGGACGAGTGGGTGGGCGAGTTGGTGGTGGGGGTGGGCGCGTGGTGCGCACAGTTGGGGGTGGCAGGTAGGTGGTTGGGGGACGAGTAGGAGGGCGGGTTGGTGGCCTGGTAGGAGGCTGGGTGGTGCGCACTGGAGCACGGGTGGTGGCACGAGTGGTCACTGGCGGCAGAGGCTTGTTGGTGGGCGGCAGGTAGGTAGGAGCCGGGGTGGTCAACCTACGGGTGGTTGGTGGTGCAGTTGGGGGGCGAGTGGGTGGTGGGGGAGGACGCGTGGTGCGCACAGTTGGGGGTGGCAGATAGGTGGTTGGGGGCCTGGTTGGTGGACGAGTGGTGCGCACTGGAGCACGAGTGGTCACTGGGGGCAGAGGCTTGTTGGTGGGTGGCAGATAGGTGGGAGCCGGGGTCGAAGCACGGGTTGGAGGCCTGGTAGGAGGCCTGGTTGGTGGCCTAGTGGGTGGCTGGGTAGCCCTCGTGGGGGGACGAGTTGGTGGCCTGGTGGGTGGTGGCGGAGGACGAGTAGTGCGCACCGTCACGGGGGGCAGGTAAGTGGGAGGAGGAGTTGGTGCGCGAGTTGGGGGACGAGTGGGTGGGCGGGTTGGTGGCCTGGTAGGGGGCTGGGTGGTGCGCACAGGAGCACGGGTGGTCACTGGCGGCAATGGCTTGTTGGTGGGTGGCAGGTAAGTGGGAGCGGGAGTGGATGCACGGGTTGGGGGACGGGTTGGGGGACGGGTGGGTGGACGGGTGGGTGGTGGAGGAGGACGGGTGGTGCGAACGGTTACGGGAGGCAGGTAAGTGGGAGGAGGAGGTGGGCGGGTTGGTGGACGAGTGGGAGGGCGGGTTGGTGGCCTGGTAGGAGGCTGGGTGGTGCGCACTGGAGCACGGGTCGTGGCACGAGTGGTCACTGGCGGCAGAGGCTTGTTGGTGGGTGGCAGATAGGTAGGAGCCGGGGTGGTCAGCCTACGGGTGGTTGGTGGCGCAGTCGGGGGGCGAGTTGGTGGTGGAGGAGGACGCGTGGTGCGCACAACTGGGGGTGGCAGATAGGTGGTTGGCGGCCTGGTAGGAGGGCGAGTGGGTGGTGGAGGAGGACGCGTGGTGCGCACAGTCGGGGGTGGCAGGTAGGTGGTTGGCGGCCTGGTTGGTGGACGAGTTGGTGGCCTGGTTGGTGGCCTGGTAGGAGGCTGGGTGGTGCGCACTGGAGCACGGGTGGTCACTGGAGGCAGAGGCTTGTTCGTGGGCGGCAGATAGGTGGGAGCCGGAGTCGAGGCGCGGGTTGGTGGCCTGGTAGGAGGCGGCGTCGGGCGACGAGTGGTCACTGGCGGCAGTGGCTTGTTGGTGGGTGGCAGGTACGTTGCCGGAGGACGGGTGGTTGGTGGCCGAGTTGGTGGCCGGGTTGGTGGCCTCGTTGGGGGCTGGGTGGTGCGCACTGGAGCACGGGTCGTGGCACGAGTGGTCACTGGCGGCAGAGGCTTGTTGGTGGGTGGCAGGTAGGTGGGAGCCGGAGTGGTCGGACGACGGGTGGTCCTTGGTGGTGGAGGAGGCGTCGGGCGGCGAGTGGTCACTGGCGGCAGTGGCTTGTTGGTGGGTGGCAGGTAAGTTGCCGGGGGACGGGTGGTTGGTGGCCTCGTCGGGGGCTGGGTGGTGCGCACTGGAGCACGGGTGGTCACCGGCGGCAGAGGCTTGTTGGTGGGCGGCAAGTAAGTGGGTGGTGGCCTCGTCGGAGGACGAGTGGGTGGCCTGGTCGGGGGAGGAGTGGGTGGCCGAGTAGGCGGCCTGGTGGGAGGTGGGGAGGTGGTGCGAGGCGGCAGCTCGAACGGCACATGGGGCTGCGGGTAGAAGTATCCTTCGGCGGCACGAGTTTTACGCTGTAAGTCGGAGCGAGGGATGAGTTTCTGGAGGAGTTGGGCTAAGGCTTAGGATCACTTACCTCATGGGTGTCGGCCGAAGCGGTGGCCAGTGCCACAGCGCAAAGCGCTACGACGAACAGTGCACTTCTCTGTGAAGGAAAGGATAGGGAACTTTAATATTTCTGCTTAAATAAGCAAAACTATGCATAATCACGCCATAAACGATCATAATCGTGCTTTGATATGAGTGCTTCTTAATAGTATATTTAATTTGTATAAGTTTATTCTTCAAATTTATTAATAATCATTGGCTTTAAGTTGTTTATGCTATTAGCCAGTGCCTTCATCAATCATGGTTAACTTGTTTCTTTATTATTTATTTAACAATAGTTCTTTATTATTTCTTTTGAGGTTATATCATGTCTATAATTGGGTAATATCTAACGCTCTCCATTTCTTAAGGTATATCCTTTTGTCCCTTAGATCTCTTTCGTTTCTAGAAAGCCTTGTTAGCAGCATTGATGCCTAGTGCAGGTCGATGGTTTTATTGCTGTTTTGAAGGTGCCAAGATTAACGACTGGCTCTAACAACCTGATTGCGACTAATCGATCGCCTTCTAGGCTAATCGCCTCTTCACGCTTCGTGGCAACTTGGCCCGGTTCCAACTCCATATCTCCGAGTCCATCACCGACCCCAACGCCAATGGCCTGCAGTTCAAAACTGTGGTAAAGTTCAGCCAGCGATCGGTCGCAGACGCCGCATTAGCATAATGCATTGAAAATCACCCGAAATGTTAACACAGACATTCAACTTTGACAGGCATTAGCATCTCTAGGTCAGGCCGTTGTAAATTTCGCAGATTGGCTCGATTGAAACACAATGCTAATGCAGACACAAGATATATTTAGTATACGCGCTTTGTCTGGAGTCGAGGAAGCAGCCCCTGAATTATAGCTTCCGACGACGAGGCGAGTTCATTTGCATTTTTGTCGCCGCAGTTTCGGCAAGGTCAACGCTAGTTAATGAAAGTGCTCATCGCTGGTCGATGAGCTCAATTAATTGGGCAGCCGATAGCCGCCGATAGCTGTCGGAGGAGAATTTTCGTGGGTTATATAAATAGACGATTATGCCAGAAACCGGCCCGGATCCGGCGAGACCCGTTCTAGCCATGATTATATAATAATCAGCCAAGACGGGCCATAAAAATAGTGAGAAAATCCGAAGTCGCCTGCCGAAATTAGCATACGCACCGCCATAAAAAAGAGTCTGCCTCGGGTGTCGTTTATAACCAAATCTGTTAGATTATAGCCACTACCTCCAAATGTGGCTGAGACTACATTGTCTTCTTTTTCCTTTATTATATTTGGTCGAGCGCCTCTGAATGTTTGCTAATTTCGAGAAATATTTGACTTTAGTATGTAAATGATTTTAAATAATTTATGCTAATGAACCTGAACTTTTGGCTGTTCTAACTCGTTTCAAATATCACAATTTCGCTTAGGAATTCGAGAGACAAATCGGATTTGACATATGGCAGGGAGACTGGGGGGTCTGCAAGTCGAGAAAGTGAAAGGACTATAGTATATAATATATATATATTATTCCTACCAAAAGGTGAAGTAACCCGGTTCCCCTTGACTGTTCATTATGCTAATTGGCGGCTAATTAATCCGATTCACACCGCTTCGAGGGCAGAGCCTCAATGCCAAAACTTTGGGGCAATTAAATTGGTCCAAAACTGTGAGAGCCTCTGCCAATCTCTGAGAGAGATTTCGCACCTGTGAAAAGAAGCCCTTCACAGCTCTTCTTCAGCAACATTGTCGCCGTCTTCAATGGCAATGTCTAGAATCTGACATAATGCGAACGTTTTTATGGCTCTTTACCTAATTACGCCAATCGCAAATTGCCACTCGCAAATGTCAGAAGCAAAAGCGAAAATTATGGAAAAAACAAAACAAGTTTTAATTTCATCTTCAGCCATGTCAATGCTGACATAGAAACGGCAGCCCGAATGCCAGAATGCACATGCAGCTGGTCCATCCTAATGACTTAATACGCAAATGGCCAAGGCGATACGAGCAATCGGACGTGGACACCGTGGGCGGCCACCACGGCGTATGCGTAACATTGCACCCGATGGCACTTGCTCAACAGATACAGGGGTACAGAGTACAAAGATACATAGATACAGATACAGATCCGCTGGCTTAAATGTCAACTGGTGGGCAGATGGTCAGCGGGACAGAGATAGCCCCGGTCTGGACCAAAACAAGACCCTCGTCGAAATGTGAAATGCAAATAGATGACGATTGAATTGGAACTGCAGTCGCTTTGGCAATTTATTTGTTTTTTCTTGATGTTTGCGATGCTCTTGCGGGAAATTTGTGTGGCCCTTGAGTGCACAGGGGAAAAACCACATGGGAGACATGGCAGTGCCTATAAAATTACCCATAAATTTTTGCTATCATAATGGAAGAAGAACTAATGAATTTGAAGGGAATTCAGAAGATATCTATCAATCCTTCTTTGTAAAATTACTTAATATTCCATCTACTGATAAATTTAAATATTCATATACTATAGGTACTAATATGGTTTTCTATTTCTTTATAT
>JAEIIH010035661.1:0-13146 GCA_018904745.1 Drosophila orosa
CCACTACTACATCTGCAACAAACCCAAGGCCGGCAAGCACGACACGGAGCCCAGGCACCTGAGCTGCCCGCTGGGCCAGTACTTCGACTTCGAGAAGCTTTCCTGCCGCGACCGCCTCAACGTGCGCTGCCAGCTGGACAGGTGCGTGGGCACCAACCTGACCTACGTGAACGTCGCCGGCGACTGCCAGAGCTACGGACGCTGCACCGACGGAGTGACCGTCAGCACCGGCCTTTGCCCGTCCGGCTACTACTTCGACGAGCGCAACCAGGGATGCTCGCTCACCAACTACCACTACATCGCCTGCTCCGCCTAGGCTATGCACACCCACTCCCACACCCACGCCCACGCCCACTCCCACTTTCAATTCCAATTAAAAATCCAATTTTAAACACTAATAAATCGATCCAAGTCTTGGTGGAGGTCAAATGCATTGTAAGCTCGGTATTATTATATTTCCTTGGCGGGTAGCTACTTCTTTTGTTTCTTTTTTTACTAAAACTGAACCTAAAAAACATTTATTGTCATAACAAAATGTAAATTTTTGATTAATTTTAAATAAAATTAAAAGATTTAGTAATATGTTTATGATATTCAACTCCCAATTTACTGAAAATAATAATAATTTAAAGTAAATTGCTCACAAGTCCTCTATCCTAAGTCCTTTGTTTATATATTAAAAATAAACTACCTAAAATTATGGAACGGAAATGTTCATTAGGGTAAGCGAGAAGAGGCGATAAAATTCTTGGCACCTTTTCTTTGCTATCAACACCTCACCACACACACTTCGATATTTTTTGTTTTTGGCAATCTGTTTTTTTGACAGTTTGAGTGCCGAAAAGTATTATCAGTTTTAATTAAAAGAGTACCCCAGTGCCAGGTTCGAAGAATTCGACACCGATTCCAGATAGGCCACCGATAATAGATTTTCCATTCGCCGATGCCGCGATCGCTTATTTCCGCATTTACCTTGCCGCGAACAAGAGGTCTTCAACATGCAAGAGCAGCATATATTTTAAAATATTTATTAAAATAATAAATAATAATAATAGAAAATTGAGATGTACACACCCTGCGTATGAGTGATAAAATGGCTTATAACTATGTGTTTCTATTACATGTTATAACTTATAACCCTGCAAGCCAAATGGCGGTTGTTGAATCGCCTATCGCCAAGGAAAAGTCGCCTGGGCGTCGCGGTGGGGATGATTAATCTTCCAAGTGATCATTGACGATCATTTGGCGACTCTTCCAGAAGACTCTTGAGTATAGAAGATTATTCTGCGACTCTTCCAGAATTTACCTGTATTCAAAACACACCCGGCGTATGAGTGATAAAATGGCCACTTCAAACTTCATCTCTGTCGGATATAATGCCTTAAGATAAATTCCAGAGAGTTTATACAGATTGTTTATATTTGAATTGTATTTATAAAATAGGCAGAGATCGAAGTGATACCCAAATTTGAATTGTATTTATGGTTCTTTATAAAATAATATGTTTTAAAATATATTTGATATGATGTCTTGCAAATTTGAATGCCTATTGTTTTAAATTAAATGTTATATTATTATATTATTTTAATTTGTAGTATATATTACATTATTTAAGGGTTTTAACCATTACACAATTAAAATCTGATATCATGTTAAAAAGTTTGTTGCATACCTCAGAGGTTTTATTATATACTTGAATATAGTTTAACTTCCTAGATTTTAGATTATGACTATTTATATATTTATACATTTATTTAAACAAAGATATATGCCTCAGTTTTTCTCTATTTTCCATATTGCAAGGGCGACTTAACCTGGTTCGACCTCCAAATATTGTATAGTGCTCGAGATAGCGGCAAAATTTGATTTGATTTGTTTCGTACTTTTCCATTCAGCAATTCTATTACCATGCTGCTCTCTTAGGTTTCCCCAAATAACCGAGAGCGTCACATGAATGGGGGTACTATAAAAGGCAGTGCCCTCACACTTTCCCCCCCAAAAGGTGTTCTGCAGTATGACATCATGGCGGGAGCGACCTATCATGCCTTGTTTTCCCCCAATCGTTTCAAGGAAATCTAAGCCAAGCAGCGATCTGGTAACTTAATGGTTACTACTACCGATAGCAGCGCCTACATGTTGTACTTATAGTTATTGCGGCAAGTGTCTAATTAAAAGTGATTGCCTCGGGGCTCACGAGACCGAGCTGGTGGTGGTGGTGGTGGTGGTGCCATCATCACTCACCGCCGTCTGCTGCTCGATGGTCGTCGCCTCCGAAATCGCGCAGGCGGGAAAAGATACCGCCTGCGCTGAGCAGCGTTGTGTCAGCTCGTCGAAGTACTCATCCTGCGGACAGGTGCCCTGTCCAATCGTGACGCCGTCCTGGCAGATGGCATACCCGCGGCATCCGTCACCCGACTCGTTGGCCAGCTGAATGGTTTCATTGCCCAGGCCAGCACATCGATCGTACTCGCACTTCACCTTGGAGCGGGGCACACAGGCTCCGCCATTGGTGGCCAGGAAGAACAGATCGTTGGAGCACTCGCCGTGCACCAAGGCTATCTCGCCACCATCCAACGCCCGGCAGTAATAGTAACCATTGCAGGTTTTTTGATCGGAAATGAAAGCTCCTGCCTCGGGACACACTCCATCTGCGGCGATATCCGGCACTGGGGTGGCGGCACACTCCACATCCTCGGGGTAATCACACTTGGCCGACGAGGCACTGAAGTAGAAGGTGCCCGGGCAGGTGCCATTTATCACCTGTGAGTCCCAGCACATCTGCCAGCCATTGCAGTTTGTGGTGTCCTTGATGAAAACACCATCCGGCAGAATGTTGCAGTAGCTGTCCGGATCCATCTTCTTGGGACACGGGAAATTCCTGATGCAGTCTTCCGTTCCCGGATTAAAGTTCATTCCCTGGTTACAGACACCGTGATTTCCTATTCCGTTTTGGCAGTAATAATATCCATTGCAGGAGTAAGGATCTTCCGTGAAACCGTTGGCCACCGCTGCACAGGGATTACTGGACAGGCACTTGACGCTGTCGGAGCTTACGCACTCCTCACTCTCCCTGTCGTAGAAGAGTCCGTTGTCGCAGGTTCCACTCACCGGCTGTCCATCGATGCACTGAATCCACGCATTGCAGGCCCGTGGATCGTTTATCTTGGTTCCGCTGACCACCAGAGAGCAGATAACAGTGGGATCAAAGGTGGCCGAGCTCAAGGAGATCATGGCTAGGCCAAGGAGCAGGTGGATACCAGTAACTGCAATTGATGTATAAATAATTAATTACTTAACCAAAAATATATAATTAGATATGGCTACTCACTCATCCTTCTTTGAGTACAGCTAACTTTTAAACTTAAATTTTTTTTAAAACGGCAACCGACGGCAATAACGTCTAACTGGTCGCTGTTTGACTTTAACATTAAATATATACCCAAAGACAACACTCACATTGCGTGTTGCTTTCGGCCATTCCAAAAGGTCTATAAATTTGGCAGCATTACCTTAGAAGTCAAAACTGTCGTCAGTGGCTAAAAGCGGGGCATAGTGAATTCATATTTCGGTTTTATCACTTTTTGTTAAAGCCAAATGTGACAAGTGATAAATTTGTGCACTGGCACTGCGCAGCACGATTTAAATTGTTTATTTTTTAGTCAATGAGATGATAAGCAATATTAAAAACATGTTAGCTTTATCAATATTGCAAGACATTTCCAAAGCGAATTCATTTTTAATGTTAAAACTTATTATCCGAACTTAATTCATAAAAATTCAAACAAATTATTCTCTTTATCTTCAGTGTCCGAAGCTGATAAGTGTGCTACCTACGACATAATGGTATTAATAGATTGCGATGACCAATTTCTTCTATAAGAAATATGATTTTGGAATTTGAGCGCTGCCAGCAACAACATAAAATAATTAACAATAAATTTGAGGCAGTAAATGGTAACGAAATCCGTTGTTTAATTTATGGAAGTCTATTGGGCTTATTGTGAAATTTCAATTAGGTAATTAGGTAAACCGTAAGAATCGTAAATTATTTGAGAGCTTATTAAGATTATTTTAATCTTTTGGGGTTTACAATCTGATTTTTAGAAATATAGTCTGAAAGATCCATTCTAATCCACTTTGGAAATTGGTTGTTTTAGGGCTTACTTATTGTAAGAAATTTACTCAAATTAGTATTAAATCACCTATGAACTTTATATTAATATTTTATTAACTTGATGTATTAGATCTATTCTTGAAAATTTAAATGTATTACTTTTTAGATACAATTACAATAAATATACACATATTAATTTATATGTGGAGCCTGTATATAAATTTGTCTTGAATACCTTGAATTCACCTATAAGTTATTACTCTATCTAAAGATAAATGTATCTGCGTCAGTCTTTTCAGTTTTATAGATATTGTGATATGTGATATGATAGTGATGAGAGTCTAGCAATATCCCTTTTTCCCATGCTAAGTTTGTACTTTTCCATTCTACAAATTTTATTAGCAATCCGCCTTCCCAAAATGTCTGCTGATTTCACCTCCATCAATATGAATGGGTGCTATAAGCAGCTACCCGTACTCTGAACTGAACAATATTTCTTTTTTTTTTCGTATGACATCATGGCTACATTCTATGTCCCCCAATCAATTCAAAGAAATCTAAGCCAAGCAGTGATCTGGTAACTTAATCGTTGTTGCGAATGATAACAGAACCTGGTGGGCTCATATTTATTGCGTCAACTACGTGAGACGAGAGCCAAGGGTCTAATTAAAACTGATTACACTCGAGGGTCACGAGACTGCTTTTTCGAAGATAATGACGACACAGTATCGACTTCCGATCATTATTAATATTATCATTATTAATAGAGGTACATTTGAAGGCTCTATAAATTTTGCATACACTACCTTTGAGTTGAATCTGTAGTAAATGTCTAGAATCGTAGCAGAGATAATTTATTTACCTGCTTTATCAAATTTATTTCAAGCCTAATTTGACAAGTGATAAAAAAGTGACAAGTGGTGGCAAAAGGGCAAGGTTCAGCAGTACGAAGCTAGATTAAAGGCATTGTATTATTTCTATTATTAACTTGTTAGTAAACTGTATTTATTCAGTAAATAAAATTATATATAATTTGTCTTATTTTGCCTTATCTACGGCCAAAGTTGATAAGTTAGCTAAGCACGAAATTATTTGATATATAAATGGCAATGACTAATTTCACGAATAAATCGAATTATGGAGTTTGAGGGCTATCATTGAATTTTTAAGATTACCACTTTTAACAACACTATAATCCATAAAAGTCAACTGAGTCACACAATGTGGAAAATTCGATAAGGGTAATAAACAAAATCGAAAAGCCATTAAATAACACTTAAGATTATTTTAATCTTTTTCTTTATTGTCTGATTTTGGGAAAATGAAACTAATAAAAGTACAATTCTTAGAAAAAGGTGGTTTACTTCTGAATTGAAAGAATTTTTCGTTAGTACATTTAATCTTATCAAATGTTAAAATTTTTTATAACAATTTCAGTAACATCTTTTAATTGTCATTCTTACACAGCAAGGGTTATGTTTTTGTATAAGATTTAATGAAAAATGTAGTGAAAAGTGTATTCCTATACTACGGAAATTTGTAAAAAGTAATTAAGACATAAGACTTATAAGTATTAAGAATAAAATTTTATTTGTTTACGTACAGTTGTTTTTTAAATTTAAATATTTATAAATATAATTGTGATTGCAAATTAAACTGCAAGTAATTCCACTTTCTGCTAAGAATTCCCTATAATTCTGGGGAATTTCTCATGGCACTAACTTGTTGACTAGCTGTCCAAACATGGGCCATCGATCATGCATAAATAGAAATTATTCCAGCCCGTGGTGGCCAAAATTTCCCATACATCACCAGGTCAAAGACGTGTCTTCGATCAAGTTGGACATCCAAGTGAATCGCAGATAAGGATATGGCCGGGCTCCCAATAAAAACCCAGGGAAGGCTGCCACCAGGGAACAGTATTCAACTAGGAGCTACTAGGAAACCAAACAGCCGAATAATGGGTGGGTTTTGCGACTGAGTCTTCCTAAAAAAAATATGTTTAAAAATATATATATTATTCCCAGGTGGACTTAAAGGATCCATCATTGCCGCCATGGCGCTGCTGCTCGCCTGTGCCGCCCCAGCCACCGCCAATGTGAATGTGACCGCCTTGTGCCTTTTGGTCAACAATGGCGGCTACGTGGCCAGCCAGACGGACTGCACCTCGTACTACCAGTGCCTGGGATCGGGTCCCACGGCCATGTCCTGCCCCACCGGCTACTACTTCGACAAGAATGCGCAGGCGTGCTCGGCCACCGTTCCGAGCACCTGCACCATCGGCAGCAATCCCTGCCAGGGCAAGGCGGTGGGCACCTTCGCTCCGTCCAGCTCCTCCTGCGGCGGCTACTTCTATTGTGGCGCCTCCGGAGCACTGAGCGGCCGCTGTCCCAGTGGCGAGAACTTCAATCCCACGACCATGGCCTGTGTGTACTCCAACCAGTATCCCTGCCAGGACACTCCTGAAACCGAAAGTGGCAATGGCGGCACCGTCACCACCTCGGTGGCCCTCAATCTGTGCAATCTCGTCGAGAACGGCATTTACTTTGGCAGCCCCACCAGCTGCTCTGGCTGGAACTACTGCCAGGACAACGTCCTGCACTCGGGCACCTGCGGCACTGGCAGGGTTTTCAACGTGCAGCAGATGAACTGCGGCTACCAGCAGTCCACCTCCTGCTCCCAGGTCACCAACGATCCCTCGCTGACGGGTGTCACGATTCCGACGACCTGCACCCAGCCGGGCACCATGAAGGCGGCCACCGCCTGCAACCAGTACTACTACTGCACGGTCAACCGAAACTACCAGCTGATGACCTGCCAGACGGGCTACTTCTACGACACCATCTCGGAGCTGTGCGTGGTGAGGACGCAGGCGAGGAACAACTGCGATCGGTGCGTCGGCACCACGGCCTCCTTCGTGAACGCCTATTCGACCACCAATTGCTCCGATTATCTGTACTGCGTGAATGGTGTTCAGAAGGCCGTGGAGACCTGTCCCATTAATTACTATTTCAATGAGAACACTGGCAGCTGCTCCAACTCCTTGGAGCCGCAATTCCAATGCTGCAATCCCACAGGAAGCACTGGCCAGGCCACCACCACTGCCACCACTAGCGGCACCACCGTTTTAACTACTACTACAACCACAGCTAAGCCTGTTGTCACCACCGTCACCACCACAACCCTTGCCCCGAAATAATGCAAACAGTTTAATATACTTCATATATGTAACATATATCCTTGCAATCAAATAAATACAAAAAATACGAGAAGATCTTACAAACTGCGGAGCAAGTTGATTTAATCTCCACTAAAGTTTCCTCTTTCCCTAAATAAATCCTTAAAATTATATGGAGTGATCTAAGATCCACTGGAACTTCCTTTTTTCAGCAACCCTTCGAGGAACCTGTACCAGATCAATTTTAAAATATAAATCTATGTGTGATGCTCAATAATAGTTCATAATAACCCTTTACATTTAGTTGACATCTGCTGCTACATTTTCATTCAAGGTTTTCTAAAGGAAATCTGGCATATCCGACAAGAATTTTTTAGCAGCAACTCCCTTTTGAATTATTTTGCTTTAGAGGACATTACTTAATAATTAATTCGAGCTTAAAAGATTTGTAACTAACTTATAAAACAATTCTATTTAATAATAAAATAATTCGTATATGTGATATGATTCTATGTTAAGAAGACCACGATTTATAGCATAAAAATCAAAGGATCACACCTCTTCAGGAATTATTTGAAATAAAGCTAGCTCAACCTTCACAATCTTGACAGTTAAATGAACTCAACAGGAAAATGTTGTGGTAGCTTTCAAGGAAAATCTTAGACCAACGATAAAGTTGTCGCTGAACATTGTGTGGGTTCTTCTTTTAATTATTAAGTTGCGAAACAGATATAAATGAACAGTGATAGTGTCTGACATTGGGGGCCCAAGAGCTTAAATTTAATTAAAGTTAAAGACAAGATGTTCCCGCTCGTATCGGGCCGAATAAATATAAAATTTAATCATGTTCTTCATGTGTGTCTGTGATTCCTGAGAAGCACGAGCTTATCTGCGGCCAATTTACGATCTAGATGGCCAAGTTCGAGGCGCAGGCCTATAAAAACCAGGCGCTGGAAAACCTACGACATCAGTCTTCGGCAACCTTTCGTTGGCCAATACAAGTTCCCGAGTTATCCGAGTATTAACCAAAAGCAATGACAGGCAAGTGTTCATACCGAACTCCTATCTATCCGAACTGTGCTAACCAAGCACATGTGATTTGCAGGAAAACTCCTTCTGGCAACGGTCCTGTGCCTGATGGGCGGCAGCGCCCTGGGCGACGTGATCCTTGAGGGCAACTACAACGTCACTGCCTTCTGCACGGCCGTTAAGCCCGGCACCCAACTGGGCAGCATCGAATCCTGCAACTACTACTACGTCTGCTCGAACAGCGGACCTGTTCTCTCCCAATGCTCGAACGGCTATTCCTATGACTACACCAAGGGCACCTGTGCACCGTCCAGCCAAGTGAACTGCTACTGGGGCGTTGAGAACCCGTGCGGCGGCAAGAACAACACCTGGGTGCCCAACACCTCCGTCTGCGGTGGCTACTTCTACTGTCTGGAAGGCGCTAACGCCGGCACCGGCAGGTGTCCCGGTGGCCAGAAGTTCGATACCACCTCCAGCCAGTGCGTCTACGGCAGCTGCAACTCCAATCTGGTAGAGAGCGATGGGCCAAACCTAACCGGTCTGTGCGAGGTCGCGCCAAGCAACACCTACTTCGGCGATACCGTGTCGTGCTCCGCCTGGAACTACTGCCTCAGCACCCCCACTGGTCCCAGCTTGCAGAACGGCGACTGCTCCGCAAATGGCAAAACTGTAAGTTACCTAACATTTCAGCAACTAAAAGAGATTAGTTAGAATGCAAGTTTTTGCATAATCGCCACAGTAATTCAGTTCTCCAGAGTTGGATCTCTTCTCTGGCAAGATAAACCAGAGAATAAGTAACTATATATAAGGCTCCTTAAATGATCTTTATATACAGCAAATAATATTATCAATATTGAAATCAAAGCAGTTTGCGCCATCTAAAGCACTTTTCCAATTCGCTGACCGCTTTCCCAAAAGTATGCTACGCCGCCACTTACATTTATAATTTCTTGATAGGATCCTTTTCCTAATCACTAATTGCATTTGTATTCTCCTACAGGCCTTCAACGTTAACACTCAACAGTGCGACTACCCCAGTGCCAGCATTTGCAGCCGTGTGACCAACAACCCGCTGAGCCAAGCCGCTTCCAGCTGCACAACACCCAACGAACTGAAGGCCGACAGTACCGTGTGCGGTCAGTACTATAAGTGCAACAACAACAAGCAGTGGGTCGGAGTGGCATGCCCATACAACTACTACTTCGATGTGAACTCGGAGGTCTGCCTGCCTCGCCAGACTGCCACTCCCGTTGCGGGCTGCAATCGCTGCCAATACGCCAGCACCGACTTTGTGAACGCCGTCGATGACAGCCACTGCGCGAACTACTATTACTGCAACAAAAACGGCGTTGGCAGTCTGGACGAGTGCCCCCAGGGCTACTATTTCAACGAGCAGCGCCAGGGTTGCGTCCCCGACACCTCACTGCCCACCTATACGGCCAACAACGGTGCCTGCAAGGGAGCCACTCCCGATTATAGTACTACTACTACTACTGGCACTGGAGGCGATGCTGGCACTGGTGGCGATGCTGGCACTGGAGGCGATGCTGGCACTGGAGGCGATGCTGGCACTGGTGGAGATGCTGGTACTGGAGGCGATGCTGGCACTGGTGGCGATGCTGGCACTGGAGGCGATGCTGGCACTGGAGGCGATGCTGGCACTGGTGGAGATGCTGGCACTGGAGGCGATGCTGGCACTGGTGGCGGCAAAGCTGCTCACTAAGCGATGATCGCCAGGAGGCTGATCCAGCAGGTACGAAAAATGGAACTCAACACAGGACAATGTGCAAAGAAAACACCCTTTAATCTATATATTTTTACCATGTAGTATTCAGTTTATATAAATCGCAATAAATCGATGTTCGCAAGCAAAATATTTGATCGTTTCTGATAAGTGAGCAAAGTCCTATTCGATTATGTCGATAAATATATAGGAAACAGCCCAAGTCAATAAATTGGGTTCATAAACAAATGATTATGAGTCTTGGGGAAACTCCACTTAATTGATTACAAATAACATTTCTACTCTTCCCCATAATTTCAGAAAAGAATTCAATATTTTGTGATATTTAATTTATTTAAATATGTGGCATTATCTGTTGAATCTGCCCGATATTTTTAGAAATGAACATGTAGTTTTGTCCACACTTGCTTCTTTTATAGAACCTTATCTTATGAAATTCTTTATAAAAAAAAAACATCAGAACATTCA
Organism: Drosophila orosa; assembly: GCA_018904745.1. Taxonomy (NCBI): domain Eukaryota; kingdom Metazoa; phylum Arthropoda; class Insecta; order Diptera; family Drosophilidae; genus Drosophila; species Drosophila orosa. The sequence goes on from JAEIIH010035661.1 coordinate 10,534, forward strand.
AATATCGCTGATTGCAAACACAACTTTTCGATTTGCCTTTGACAATGAGAGCCACACCCTTTTGATCGACCTTATAAAAGGGCAGGCAATGAAATGCCCGAACCAATAGCATAGGCAATTTGGAGACGCACAGAACCAGCATCAGATTTAAATTAAAGCAAGAAATCACTACCATGCAATGCTCCTGGGCATTAGTCTTGGGACTGAGCATCGGCTTCCAGTTGGGAGCGAGTAACTCCGTGGACAGGAGTTGGGAACTGCCAAAAGTTCGGGTTACCGTGGGTGATATTAGCCATGTGAGTATGAAAAAAATACTTTCTATGATTTAAACATAACAAGAAATAATTATTAGTGGAGTATTAAGCCAGAGTTTATTGAAATAAGTTACATAATCATAATATGTTTTTTTTTCATCTTTTGACTCTTAGACTAGTTGGCAATTTTAGATCTTTAAGCTCAGACCTTACTCTGCTTATGGTTTTTTCTGTTCTGGTTTCTGAAACTGTTACTGTGAGCGGATAGTATCTTTTTATCCTTTCATTTTAAAATATTTATATTATGAAATAGTACCTTCATTAATAAGGTTTTATTTTATTTAAAAAATACTGCAGTTAGGAATACTTTATTAAATTTAAGGACCTTATTCCCGCTTTCAGATCTGTCTGGGCAGGCAGGAGGGCGAGTTGGTATCCCATCCCTTGGACTGCAATGGCTACTTCTCGTGCTCTCGTGTTCCCACGTTGCTCTACTGCGACCAGGGCCTCCACTTCGATGGCGTACGCAGGATCTGCGATATTCCAGAGAAGGCCAACTGTCGACAGGGTGATGCTAATACCAACGAGCTGAACTGGTGGCCCCACAAGCCACGTCCCGTCTTCGTGGCCGTGGATGTGACCAGTGGCCAGGCGGTGAATCCCATGGAGAAGTACGATCCGGAGCATATGGAATGCCGGCACTATGGAGCCTACTTCCTGCCGCATCCCACCAATTGCCGGCTGTACATCATCTGCGCCTACGGCCACCTCCACCGTCATCAGTGTGGGCGTGGCACCTGGTGGAACTATGAGGTGTCCGAGTGCCAGTTGGGCAATGAGGCCGTTTGCTACGGCGAGTCTCGGGTGCCGGAGATCGCAACAGATATCCAATTGTCGCCCGTGGAGGGCACCACCACACCCAGCAGCAGTGCTCCCGTGACTGTCTGCTACATTGTGGAATCTAGTGGACTTAGCACTCTGCAGCAATTCATCGGAATGGAAACGGAGATAAGCGTAGTCACCGAAGCCATAGATGTGACACCTGCCACGGCACCTTCACCGCCACGTGCCGAGCCCACCACTGCCTTGACCTGTCCGTCCACCATGCAGAGTTACATGTCGCATCCGGAGGACTGCACCAAGTACTACATCTGCATCGGCGGGATGCCAGTGCTTACCTCCTGTCCCAAGGGACTCTTCTGGGATCAGAAGTCCGGCTACTGCGATACGGAGAAGAAAGTCAAGTGCTTCCAGAAGTGATTAATAAACAGCAGATACCGTTGGCTTAATGGAGTTTTATTTTAAACATTTTTTCTACATCAAGTGCAGAGTAATAATTTGGGAAATGTTTTTAGGGAAATTAAATAAAATTATTTGAAATCTTTCTGTCCAAAAGTAGGCTCTTTATAATTTTTAAAAGTTGTGCAAAGAATTTGTTCACAACAAACAATATTTAAACGAATAGTTATTTTATTAATAATTTCTTTAATGATGTATTTATTTTTGATTGCAAACCAATCGGATTTCTTAATTTACAATCACTATTTATGTTTTTTAGGAAGGTACAAGATCTTTTTACAGACTCATAATTAAGAATTTACATTAAAAACGCTAGAATTATTTATTTGATTTAACATACGTTCCAATTTCCACACACAAAAGTCCTTTTAAATAATTTTTTACAGAACCGTGGCCATAGTCAGCCTCTGCCATACAACATTTCTTCGGTGAGCAACTTCGGGGGTCTCCTTTTCCCTCCTGTCGGTTCGCCAGGGATAGTCCTTCACACCACTCACAATACGTTCCCAAAGTGTTAGGGAACTTGGTTGGGATGCTTCTCTGTTGACGTCCTCTGCTGAGATGCTACTGACCAAGAGCAGGAAGAATACTCCACAAACAGCAATGATAAATCCGTTGGTTGACCGCATTTTGAGGAAGGGATGAAGACGACTGATCTGGTTAGATATTATCATCTTGGCCACATGTCGAAATTCTAAGTCTTATCAATAGAAAATATTTAAATACGCTGGGAATTGCTTTACAGCAGACAACGGATAAGATAGCCAGCAACTGGCATTAGTTGTATAAAAGTTCAGTTCAGCCTAAAAGTGATCACCATAAAATGAAAATGTAAAAACAAGTGTAGAATTCAGAGTTTACATAAAAGAACATTGTACATTTATAATTATTTATTCAGATGAAATAAAATACATTTAATCCTAGAATGGATTTAAGAAATTTGTGAAGTTCACTAGAAATAACTAACAAATGTGTAAATATGTAAATTTTACAAGAAACATCACCAGACGCGTCGGTCTAGCCTTCTCCGAGTTTCTATTTATAAGGAAACTGGTATCTT
>JAEIIH010035663.1:0-11829 GCA_018904745.1 Drosophila orosa
ATATAAAGATAGAAGTGATAGCAGATAGAAATATCTCTAGAGATGACATTATTCGTAATTTGTCGTATTTCGGAAAATCGATATAACTGCGGAGAATCAAATTAATCCGAAACTTAATCAGAATTTTAAAATATACAGCCGAATTCATTTAGAAATCATACACAGCTTTACATAACATTTTTAAAGAATTTTAGTTATTTAAACATAATCTTAATACTGAAAAAATACTGAAAGAGGTGAATTGGAAGAGTAAGCGCGCACCGGCTTTAAAGGCATCTCGACTTTCTTTTTTTAACTACCGATCTTATTGCTTAATTACTAATCCCTTAGACTCATTACCTTTGCAAACGTGTTCATCAAGAGCTTTGAGTTGGCACTTTCCGCCTGATATGCAAGTCTCGCTTTCGTGGTGAATTGGAAGCTTGGAAGTAGGTGCCGGTTCTTGGCCTCGTATCGCACATAAACTAGCGCTTTAAAATCCTCACAATCTATGCAAATTGTTCTTACAAAATTTAGCAGCACCTGCAGACTTGCTTTCAATTAATAAATTAGAGACTAAAAGAAAGTTGTCAAATCGCTAGAGTGGAGTTTTTGATTCGGCGAGTTTGGCGCGAAAATTTGAAAGTGTTGGAAAGCGGGTTACCGATAGTCACGGTTTTGGCAAGAAAAGTATTCTGGTAAAACTAGTTATTTAAAAACTAATTAAAATGAAAGGCTAGTTTCCGTAACTATATATCTATATTTAATTCCTCTTATCGATTGGCCAATTAGCCGTTGCGGATACCGCAGCCCTGGTTGCTGGCCCGTTTCTGGCCTACTCACCACGCCGACTCACACAACTACAGCCCGCAGCATTAACGCGTCGTCGTGTCGTTGGTGTCTACGTCACGTCGGTTCGGCAATGTTTTAATTACCCGCAATTGCGAACTCAATTGAAGCCCAGTATGCTGTAAGTACCGCCCAACTATCTCGTCCAAATGTCCTCCGAGCCCGTCTAAAGTGCCCACGCCCCCCGGCCACGCCGCTCCCCTCCTCTATCGTTGCAGCCCTCAATTGCATAACAGCACTTGCGCATGAGTGTGTGTGTGTGTGGGGCACGCTTGAGACCGAAACACACCACACCACGCAGCAGCAGTAGCAGCGCGGCGAAAGGCGACAGGCAGGACAGCAACAACGAAAGATACCGCAAATCACTGGAATTTCGATTTTCGCTGCATTTAATGAGGATAAGCCAGGCTGGATCGGAGGATTGGATTTAAATAAAAAGTTGACCACATCCAGGGTTCGATAAATCGCCAGCATGCAGATGCAGCGCTGCTGACTATCGATAGGCGCTCACACTGCCACCACCAGCAACAACAACAGTATTTCCCGAACAATTTTACATAACTACAAACCTATATCGCAGTCACATTCGTACGTTTCGAGTGATATGGCCGTGTTCCTGATCAACGTCTGCAAGTACAATGGCTGCGGCATTACATTTCCAAGCTTGGGCGATCTAATATCACACATCGAGGACACCCACATAGGTACGCAGATTGCAGTTTCCTAATCATTTTCCCGTCGCGTGATGTCGGTCGGTCGGTGTGTTTTGTTTATTCTATTTATTTACCCTGCCATACATATATACGTATATGGCGGCATAAATAACCGATTTAACGGTGTATGCGTGTGTCTGAAAGTGTGCGTGCGTGAGTGGCTTCGTGGTGAATTGAATGTTGTTTTTATTGGATGAATTGCAGTTTGCACGGCCAGCAGTGCGGCTAGAACAGAACAGTTGTTGTTGCTCATTAATGGCAATTCGAATGGCTTCTAAAAATCGATGCAGCAGCATTCTCAATAGGCGGGCGTCGGGCAGCGCCTACCTGTGCTCGCGCACACACACACACACACACGCACACTGAGCTCACTACACACGCCCAACTTCCAAGCGCGTACAGCATTCGATTCGACGATCTGTCCGCTGCAAGGTGCGGGTGCGAGCGAGAAGGCAGTATAAGCAAAACAAAGCGAGCAAAAAGCCGGTGATCCATTCAATGTTGTGTGTATGTGTGTATGAGTGAGGCCAACACAGCATCTTGTTGTTGTTGTTGCGGCTGTTGTTGTACTATGGAACCGGCGAGTTGAGCGCCCTTTTTTTGACCTGTCCGCATGGCTTGGCTTGGGTTTTAGTTTTCGCGTTTGCGAGACAGGTGTACACGTATCCGATAGGTAGATAGGTGTCCGTATCCGGTAACCGGAGCTGGAGACGCGCTCTAGTTTGTACGCGACTGCCTCGCCACCCTCGCATAATCAATATTATTTCTTTTTTTAATCCCTATCCACGTGACTTTGAGGCTCTCTCCAATTAATCATTTCGAGTGGATGGATGGATGCATGTGTGTGAGTGGACTTTTACCGGCTGAAATAAACAATTTCTAATTTTAGCACCTGGGGTTTCCAGGGAGGTAAAATCAATAAATTTAAGCCCAGTGTTGCCACATTCCCAAAAGGGGGTTGGGGTTTTGGGGTGGTTTAACGGTTAACGGGGCTTTATTTATGTTCAGCCTGAGCAGTGCGTCTATGTACATCTCTCTCTCTCACTTGCTCCCGGTCTAACGCATGGCGAGAGGGTGAGACAGGCGCGTGTAGGGGTGGCTCAGCTGACTCGGTTACAGTTACGTTGGCAGCTGTTTTGTTGTTGCCGCACTGCTGCGTGATAACGGTCAACACACACACACCGTCGCAGCAATGGCGGCTGCCCGGGCAGGCTTGCCTTCTCCCCTGCGCCACCCCCTTTTTGTCCAGGGGCTGCGGCATTACATAAAGCCGAAGCGAAGCTCGAGCATACGCCCACATGGCAACTGTGCTGAGTGCCACCCCCAAAAAAGCCACCCATAACGAGCTGGGAACCCCCAATGCCCGCATCCCCCTATGCGTGTAGCCATATCCGTAACCATTACGTGAGCGAGCTGCTGCCCATCATTTCATTATCTCGAAGGACACTCGATGCGTGGGCCGGGCTCTAAATGGATACGGCTGGATGTACACGTCTCCTTATCATTCCGCCGCTCTGGGCGTTGTCTTCGTTACGTTTCGGTTGTCATGGCAACTCGAAACCAAAAAAAAAAAGCGGGCAAGACCTTCAGGTTTGTCCTTTTCACAGTTGCCAGGCACCTGTTGTGTGTCCCGAATTTGGCAATATGTGTGTGTGTGTCAGCACATATGTATGTATGTGCGGCACGCGTGTCTCCACTGCAGTTGCGTTTCGATAGCCATGTGCGAAAATGAGATATAACGAAGTTAACCCATTAATTTAGGCTGGAAAAAGCGACCAGGAAGGCGTTACCTAAAAGCATAGCAAATCCTTTTAGTAAGAACCCTTTAGTTTACATAAGATATTCAAACAGAATGGAATTAATACTGGAATATAAAGGATATAAAAGAAGGGTGATCTTTAATCTCGCAAACAAAATTTGATATTGTACAATCTCCGGGTTAACAAGGGTTTCGCCTTTAAATTCCGGGAATTTTGCTATTTCTATATTATACTAAACATTCCTTATGAGAATGAAATATTAATCAAATGTTTTCTAAATAGAATGAAGCGATAAGCGTTTCATCAACTGGGTTCAAATAATAAAAGCTGGGACTAGGTGTCTCCTCACTTGCAATGTCAACATAAATCCACAGCAGTCAATGACTTTTGGTATTTATCATATTTCAAATGTGAAATGCTTTATGCAGTTATTGGAAAGTTTTTTTTTTTTTGCGACAGCTGCCGGTGAAATAAAAAATAAAAACAAAGCGAAACCGCATGTTCTGGGAAAGACACAAGTGTTATCTCTCTTTGAGTTCTGCAACAAGTGCACATGAGTCACAAGTGCGAAAAAAGAGAGAGGGATCTGCGTTTATTTTGTTTTTCGAAATACTAAAACCGTATGATATATACATATGTACACTCAGCGGGCAGTACATATACGTGCTAGATGCTGTTTGTTTAAAAGTTGTTTGTAAAATACTCGATTTGATAAACACACAAACACCGAGACAAAACGGCAATTGTCACCTACAGAGGGACACAGAGAGAGAGAGAGAAAGAGAGCGGCACTGCGGGTTATCACCAACAAAATAATAACAATAATATGAAGGCGGAGCTGAGAATAATAAATACAAAAAATTACCAGAATTGAGTGAACTTATTTGACCGTTAACAAATGGCGCCGTGATCCCTGCGACTTACAACTGCGAATTTCCAAGGCTAACAAATGCACAATACTCACTAAATTACGTGGAAATATTACGCACCTAATATACTGCGGGCACTACGCACTCATAACTCGTATATGTGCATGTCCGTATGTGTCATCATCAATCGATTGGACGGCACGTAGACATCACCACCACCGACCGCAATCATATTGCCGCAAAATGTTTTTAATCGCATTTCGCCCCTGATAAGCGGCACAGTAATGTGTGCCAAAATGAGCAGCGGGCTAAATGAAAGCATATGTTTGGCATAATAACCAATTTGCGGCATATGTTTTCTATTTGCCCACCCAAAACCAGATACCAATCGAATCAAATAGAAGCAATTAAAGTGCAACGTTATCTCGCACCGTTATCTTGGGCGTGGAACTACCGAAAATGCAAGGGGTTTACAGATTTCAAGCCATGGATATGTTGTTACACTTAATAAGAAAGCTAAATGCAAGCCTTGCTAAAATAATAACATTGCTGTAAAGCGAATCGTGATATTACTCATCCAAAAGTTGAGTTATAGGGCTTTTAAGTTGGTTGTGTGTTTGTTTTATATGTAAACTTTAGTCTTGTAAACTCGAGCTCTCTCATATTTGAGTTTAGAAATAAACTAACTACAAATTACGAGTGGAATCATCAATTTAAGAGATCTGCTGATCGATGGACGCTAATTATTCGTTTAGCAGCCGCCTGTTAACTGGTTACTGCAACCGGGTGACATTCGCCCGTCCATAGGGTGCTCCGTGTCGCGGGATGATGAATGATGAATGGTCGCGTCGGCTGACACAGTTACGCACCAAAATGATTTAATTGAGAAATAAAGCGTGCGCGCCGCTCGCTGTCTGCTTATGGAGGTTAGGTTGCAAACACACTCGCACTCACACACTCTCGCATGGATTCAGCAGAGTAAATAAAGACGTAGAAAAGGGGAGCACCTGTTATTATGCTTGGTTTGCCGATAAGATAGTGTCCACACGCTGGCAGCACAGAGCACAGAGTGCCATGTGCTCCTGCCACGAGTACTACCCCGCATAACCCTCGAAAGCCCTGGGAAAATGCGTCAGCAGGCGCACTAAATTCACCGCCATATAATATCCCCTACGTGCACTCTCGCTTATTTACTTATTTCGACATTTTAATAATAAATTGCCCGGGCTGTGGGTCGCTGTCTCTGCTCTGGTATCCACTGTGCTCTCCACCGAATGTCTCTGAACTTGTTCCAGTGCAAACACAAACGAAATTCGGCTTGAATGCAGGTTTTTTTTGCCTGCCCGCATTCCGCTTCGTATTCTCTCTGTTCTATGCTAGAAGGGAATTTTTAATTAGTCAATCCCGTTTCGGTCTCGTCCCGTAATTTAAACCAGATTTGTTTGGGAATTATTACTTACAATGGGTGATTATGGAATTATTCGGTAAATTATACACACATTTCTCACCCAGCCAGCATTTTATCAAATTTCTGATCAAATTTGAGTCTTTTTCGAGTCAGTTTTCTGATTAAAATTAGCATAAATGCGCTCTTGTTATGATCATAAAGTGTGCTGCTTTCGGAGGAAAGTGGTAACACTAATAAAATAGATATAACACTATCCTTTCATTGAACCATAAGTAACTCTTTTTCGAGTCATATTTCAATCAAATTTAGATCACCTAGAGCAGCGATGGGCCTACCGTGGCTCAATTTGCTCACGTTGCTAAAACCGTTATCTTTTTTCGGAGGCAGCTGGCCGAGCTGCTGCTCAAACCGTTAGATCTCGTGCCCTTCGCTGACCTAGAGGATACCTTTTCGATTGAATTACATTTTGTTATTCCTTATTTCCTTTTCAGATCATTTATCACTCATTTTCGAGTCTTTTTAGAGTCGCGCATGTTAAGAACCCTTTTTAATCATTTCAACGACTCGAAAAAGACTCATCCAAGGGGATGATTGTAAAAATGATCTTCCAAATGCTGGGTGAGCATTTCTAAGGGGAAATAATAATTATCTCTAAATAACTTCGACTGTTTTATTGCTAATTAATTCCATAAATTGACAGGCAATAATTAAGTTAATGCATTCACAAATGCTCGAGGAAACAGATCGATTTATAGACTTGAAATTGTAGTTTTTAATACAATTATTCTTAACAAACATTCACGAAACAACCCACCTTATCGTAGACCCTGCAAACTATCCAAACTAAACAATATCTGGATTCCATTTCTAGACTATGATCCAAAGGTGGTGGAACAAAAGGAACAGGCCCAGCCTGCTTGCCTGCCCCTAAGCTATGTCCTGCGCTTCATCACCGAGGAGAACCGCAAGGAGGCGGCTGCGGCGGGCAATTACCTGGCCAGCAACAACAGCAACACCGCCCCACCGACCACCAACAGCGGCTCCAACAACAATGCCGGCCATGGCACCGGCAATAATGTGGAGCTCAAGCGTAAGCTGGCCATCAAGCACCACAGCTACAGCATGTCCTCGTCCAACCGCAGCACAACGCCAACCGGTAAGCTCTGATCAACTCTGAACGAAATCTGAACTCTGATAATCAATACTTTCGTTACTTTTCCCTTTGCAGGCAGTGAAATGGACGAGGATGAAATGGTGGTCACAGAGTCGGAGGATAGCAACGACTCATGGACCACCGAAGAGTTTAGCTCCGAGTTCATCATGCGCTATGGCAGCAGGTACTCTTAGCCTTAATTACTATAGTTGCTGGTTTCTAATTTAATCAATTTTTGGCAGGCATTCCGGTGGCGGAAGCAATGGCACGCCTGGCAATGAGAAACCCTTCGCCTGCCCTGTTCCTGGTTGCAAGAAGCGTTATAAGAACGTCAACGGCATCAAGTATCATTCAAAGAATGGCCACAAAAAGGATGGAAGGTAATTAATCATTGCCTAGATTATTATCTACATTTTAAAGCTAGAAGCTAAACTAATAGCTCGACTTTCTACAGAGTGCGCAAGGGTTATAAGTGTCACTGCGGCAAGAGCTACAAGACGGCCCAGGGCCTGAAGAATCATGCTCTGCACACGCACAACTCACAGCCGGAGAGTGTGCTGAATGCCCAGCTGATGGCCACTGCTCTGGAAACGGCAGCAGCCGCTGCAACTGCCACTGTGGGTGGCAGTCACGCTGGTAGCAACAACTCCAATCCCCCGCCGCCCGTTATTCAGCGCAGCAACTCGCCATCGCAATCGCTGGGCTCGCTAAGCCCCTCAAGCATCAGCAATATGTCGAGCAGTGCCAGCAGTTGCCACGGCGGCAGTAGCAACCTCTCCAACAACAATGGCAATGGAAACGGCAACAGCAGCAGCAACAACACCAGCAACACAGCAGCAGCCGTTGTGACCGGCAATGGCAATGTGCTGCAGCAGCTCAGCGCCGGGAATGTGGTCACGCTGACCAATCTTCCCACCCAGCAGCAACAGCAGCAGCTCCAACAGAACGGCGGCACTGCAACAGGTAACAGCAACAACAATTTAATGCGCAGCACACTCGGTTTAGTATCCATTAAAGCCAACAACAACAACAATCACAATAATGGCAACAACACGCCGACTGCCAAGTCGGTTAGCAATCTAATGGCAGCCAATGCAACGGCCAGCAAGATACTCAAGCTGGCCACCAATGTGGCCAACGGTGGCTCCACAGCATTGGACATTGTGCAGCAACAGCAGCAGCAGCATAACGCCAGCAACAAGATAACCAATGGCCAAACCATACTCAATGGCAATAAACCGCTGCCCAATTTGGTAAACTTGGGCATTCTTACGCCGGCCACATCGCCCACCAAAAACACACAGACGCTGACCTTCACCACCACCACCACCAATGGGAACAGCACCACGCAGCAGCAGCATCAGCAGCAGGCGGCGCTGGTGGCCTCGCTGGCCAAGAAGACCAACATACTACTGCTGCAGGAGCCCACAACTCCGAGCCAGTTGCTGCAGCAGGCCCAGCACCAGCATCAGCACCAACAACAACAACAGCAGCAGCAGCATCAGCAGGCACAGCAACAGCAGCAACAACACCATGTGCTGCCCATCAGTCCGACGAGCAGCATTAGTGGCAACAGCAGCAAAAGCAGCTCGCCCACGCCACAGCAACAGCAGCAGCAACAGCTGCTGATGAAGAAGGGGAAGCTGGTGGAACTGGTAGAGCCCATGGACACGGACACGGATGGGCAGAGCGATGGCATTTCGGAGAGTGTGGCGGCGGCCATAGCCAGCATAACGGAGAGTAAAGAGGATATTGGAGTGACAGCAGCCAGTCAGCAGTCAGTATCAGTGGCGGGCATTGAAGTTATAGGCGCCGGCGCCGTTAACGACGAGACGTAGCCTATACTCAAGCAGCTATTGATGCACCGAAAGCTGACGGGACAGGAGGAGTCGCCGCATTAGCCAGACTCTCATTCTTGACTAAAGCTTAGAGGGAGCTCTCACCTCACTTCACTCACTCACTCAACTCACTCATTAACCAAAAGAACCATTTTTTGGCCAGATTTCCGTAGACTGCTTACTTGCTTAGACACCAGAAACTTAAGTTGTGTTTTAATTTTAGTCCCCCAAACTAAATTGTATCATAAAAATCGCATAAATTGTGCAATATGTAAGATTTTGTATAATTTAATGAGAGAATTAATCACTATAATTTGTATGTATGACCATCATCATGCTTGTATTAAACTATTTACAACGGCTGATCTCCTCTTAATTTAATTAGACGATAAATAAAACGAAACACGATCAACAATTGTAATAAATATGCAGAAAAATGCAAAAAGCACACTTCAAATTCATTTCCAAGCAATCACTTTTATTATTATAATTACAACTTGTTTAATCTCAGCTCTCCGGCTCTAGTTTTAGTCTACTATTTCGTATTTGTATTCGCCTAAACAACCAAGTATTATTTATGTGTTAAGCCTTAGTAAATTGAATTTAATTGTACGATATTTACTTACGATTTGTATATATAAATTACATATATAGACACACCCACTCGCATCTATAAAGGGTCAGCTCATTATGTTTAAGACAACGACGACGACGACGGTGCAATATATATTTTCACTAACCCACATCTATATCTGTCCAAATTTTCGGGTTTTTTGTTACGTTTTCCGTTTTCCGTTTAGTTTTTATTTTGATTTTATGTTTTTTCGTTACTTCTTTTCCTTTTCTCTCTACCTATTGCAGAAACCTCTTACTCCTGCTCACACAACAGCAACCTCAGCAGCAGCCACCCCAGCAGCAGCAGCAGCGATTCCAGCAGCAAGCCAACAACGCTTACGGTTCTGTCAGCCGCCGCCAAGAGGTCTTCAGCAACGCCTCCTGCCAAGCCAACGCCACCGCCAGCCACAGCAGCCAGTAGCACCACCACAACGCCCATGCAGATCTCACCAACCTTCATTGAGCACAAGTATTCGGCGCTGGCCATCAAGGAGAAGTTCTTCTCCAATCTGCGTGCCGCCAAAGCGAGTCCATCGGGCGTCGATTGTAGTCCATCATCAGATGTGAGCATTTCTGGAGGAGCAAGCGGTGGCGGTGGCGGTGGCTTGCGGGCGGTTGCTGTGGGCCAAATGTGCGCCCTGCAGAACGAGCACATACACCACAATCTCTACAAGAAAACAATCAACTGATCAAACGAAACGATGGCGAGAGATGGCTGGCGGAGGTGTGTGTGATGAGAGATGAGCGGAACGCTGGGCGCCGCTGAAGGCAAATGAGAGTTTTGGCTGTGATGAAGTAGTAACTAAACTGACTAACAAAACCGGACGAGAGGCGGAGCAAGAGGATTCGCTAATAAGGCAGATGGGGAAAAGGAGGAAGAAGCGGAAGCGGAAGCAGTGAGAGGAAGAGAAGTTAGCTGGGCGATGGCCCCGTAAAATATTAAGTAAAGTTTTCCAAAACAAACAAAAAAAAAAACAAGAATTTCCATTGGCTTCCAAAGTGAATGCAAAACGAAACATAATAATAATAATATTTAATAACAAATTCCATGCATTTCGCAACTATTAAAAAATCACATCCATAAAAAAACACATAAAATCAACCCCAAAAATACCCAAAACCTAATCTCAACCATATTAAGCTGGAAATTCTTCAACCATTACGTTTATTGTACATTTTACATTGGCCAGCGCATAGAAAAGCTTCTCTGTAACAGCTTTAGATAATTCTATTATTGTAAAACAAAACAAAAAATCTAACAAAACGAAAAGAATACAAAAAAAAAAGAATCGAGAGAAAAAAATTAAGTAAGAAAATACGGAAAATGTAGTAAATATAATATATTTGAAGCTCGCTCTTCAACTAGTCATTATTGTAGTTAAATTAAATTTATGATTTTCGTACAAGCATAACAAAACCCTGAAGAGAGAACTGGTTGGTGGGGAATCCCCTTCTAACCTTTTATATTTATGATTTGGCAGAATTTTCCCATGTACATCGGGGTCTTCCCCCAACCAGTTGGTTGAAACACCTTTTTTCAAATTCAAAAGTCATAAACAATTGGCTGCCAGAGAGATCAACAGCAGTGGATAAAGATAAATCAGAATAAAAGAAATTAATGGAAGTAGCAAAATTGTAAATTGAGGAGGAGAGATGCAGAAATGTATAAATTGAATGTCGAATATTTCAAACAAAAACCGAAACTCTAGTTAGTTGAAAATTTTGTTGTGGGAAAGCGAAAGCCCACAGCCGAACCGTCGAAGCTGAACTGAAGCTGAAGCAGCGAACCGCGCTTAGGAGCCACCAATAACTCTACAGTAGTTATAGTATTATAATTCTAAATTTATTATACACTATATTATTTATATATGCAACTGTGTCTGTAGCCGTGTGAGTGTGTGTCCAATGAGCATGTGTATTGTAATTGTAATTGTAATTTCTTAGTTTTTAATGTTTTTCAAAAGTCCGTAAGTGTGTAAAGTCCCTTCCCCCCCCCTCAAGAAATACAAAATATACGATAAATAATACAAGATTATATATATATATATATATATTTGTGCATACTCCCCGATGATGATTGTATTTCCTTGCATGCCGTATCGTATCGGGTTCCTTAAGCATTCAAAAAAAAAACAAATGAAATTCTTACATCAAGTATACATGCATACATAAAAACATACATCAATTAAGTCAGCCGCCAAAACAAAATGAAACATAAAGGAAGATGAGAACTTTTCAGAGCGCATTTCGCAGACGCCCAGCGTCTTAAAAATTAATCACAACTAAACAGAATAGAACTAATAAAACTATCCCTAATAGCGTATAGATACACACACACCTACATAGATACCGATGCCTACTTATATGTACATCTAAATTACAATATCTTTAAGACCTCACGCTTAAGCGACTCCCCACGGATCGCCCTAGTTTAGCCAAAACAACTTTTATATAGACGGAAACGGAAACGGAAGCGAAAGCCACTAGACATGTCCTCGGTTCACCGAAGCCACACTCCCGGGGAAGAGAGTTTTGGTAATATCCAACGATAATCCTTGCCAGGACGCTCCCATTCAGACTTTCAACACGGATAATGAACTCAAAAGAAACCCTCTAAATGAAAACAATAAATTGAGTATGTCATC